>LR749956.1:599099-717726 GCA_902729485.2 Mus minutoides | reverse complement strand
CAGCTTTTATATTCTAATCCAGATAATTTAAGATTGGAGGAAAGGCCAGAGGTCAGATCCTAGCCAATCATATGTTAGCCAGTTAGTTGTGCTAACAAGTATGTCTTACAACCATGGTATGTCCTCATTTGTATGTTGACAACCTCCCCTATCCCAATGTTACTGCTAAGTGGAGGTGTTGAGGGTAGTGTCTTTGCCTCTGAAGGAAGCCTGTGATGCAGCTGTCATTTTAATGTCCAGATGATTATTGTTTAACCGAGGTTCCTCTTGGTGCCACATAACGTCATTCAGGCAGAAATGACAAAGACAACAGGTTGGGATATGCCAGACATTGAAGACACTGTGCTTTCCAGCCTTGCTTTATTTGGCTGATTAGAGTATGAGAGACCTTTGGACTGAAAACAGTAAGTAGTCTTTAGAACTGAGGAGCTGATGATCGACATGGGAGGATAAAATTTTGGCAAAGCAGGGGGCATGTTATTGATTTGTAGGTAGAGAGATATTTTAGGTTGGGTCACTGGCTTGACTCTGAACTTCTGGTATAGATATTTCCCTTCTTTTTTGCATTTGTTATTATTATTATTATGTACTTATATTCCAGATGTTGTCATCCCTTCCTTTTTAAAGCACTTTCCTTCTCAGGGATGTTGGGGCAATGGGTGTTTGAGCTTTTTATTACCTTTGTAATCTGTGTATACCTCTGTACACTGCAGAATGAGAAGAAGACTGTAAAGATGATGAATCAGAAGGGTAAATTTAGAATTGGCTTTATCGAGGAGCTGCAGGCACAGATCCTGGAAATGAAGTATGCCATGGGGAAGCTCAGCATGCTGGTCTTGCTTCCATCTTGCTCAGAAGACAACTCAAAGAGCCTGCAAGAGGTAGAGCTTCAAATTCTACCATGTCTATACAAATTCCAGATCAACATCATCCAAGAAGGATGCTATCTTAGCTAATAGAGACATTGGAGAACACATGGAATCTGAAAGAGATTAGATATTTACTTCTTCCTTGTTTCAACTCAATGAGCAAGTGCTAGAGCAAGAGTCTTCCTTGCTCAAGTTCACAGATTTCTGCAATCACTTTGTAGACCAGAGATTCTGTATGCTGAGTAGCTTGAGAATTTCCACAAATGAAATAGCTCTTTCTAAACTAGTTTGACCTTTGGTCTCTGCCTTAGACTAGTTGACTGCCTAGCTGTGTATTTTTTGAAAGCATGAAATTAATGAAGCCTGGGGATGTCCACTGTTCTGAGGAAGGGGAGCAAAGACAAGATAGGTAAATAGATAAACATATAGAAGATAGCTAGATGGATAGAGATATCAACATGGTAATTATAAGAACTGCCGTTGTTCAAGATAAGTGACACACCAGCATTATTTTAATGTATACTAACTATATTATATGTCTTACTTTGGTTAGTCCGTGGAAGAGCCTTTTCCTATTATCCCTGCTTCACAGAAAAGAAAATTCTACTTGCAGTGGAAGTTCTGGCCTGAGTTTACCCAACTGAATTTTCTGGTGTTTGAGCGTGAGCCTGCCAACATTCAGTGGGATGCTGACTGTCCTGTAATTTCTAGGGAGGAAAGATTTAAGTGAAGTCTAGAGAGGAGAGATGAAAAAGAAACTATTTTGAGGTTTAAAGAAAGTCTTTGGAGCATTATGTAACTGACTACTAAAACGGATTAACTCAAGAACTTTGAAATAACAGAGATACTTTTTCAGGACCTTAAACTTTTTTTTTCTTCTTACAGCTTGAAAAGAAAATAAATCATGAAAAACTACTGGCCTGGAGTAGCTCAGAAAACTTGTCAGAAAAACCTGTAGCTATTTCCTTCCCCCAGTTCAACCTGGAAGATAGCTATGATCTCAATTCGATTCTACAGGACATGGGCATTAAGGATGTCTTTGATGAAACGAAGGCTGACCTCACTGGAATCTCTAAGAGTCCCAATCTGCATTTGTCCAAAACTGTCCACAAGACCTTTGTGGAGGTGGATGAGATGGGTACCCAGGCAGCTACAGCCAGCGGGGTTGTAGCTGCAGAGAAGGCCCTTCCGTCCTGGGAGGAGTTTAATGCCAACCACCCTTTCTTCTTTGTTATCCAACACATCCCAACCCAGAGTCTACTTTTCTGTGGCAGAGTCTATTGCCCTTGAATCTACTCTGGCTTTTGAGGGGTTGAGGTGAATGGCATTATGGTTTCCCCCTTACAAAACATGGGCATTTGTGTTTGGCTGAATTTCTGAAGCTGACCACCTGCTGCTATAGTTGTGCACCGAATCCCACAAGCCTCCCTTGAGTTTTGTTCTGATAACCTCTGTCACCAGAAGCCAGATCTCACCACCTGTCAATGAAGTAGCCTTGCTCTCTTCCTAATCTTTATTGCTCTAAACTTTCAAGCATATAAATTCACCTTCTATCATTTGGAGGTCAACACAATGCAGACTGGTATTGATTTTGTTTAAGCTACTTCTCTCCTTATGAAAAATTCTGTGTAAGTTAGTCCTTAGATGATTCCTGAGAGATTCAAAACTCAGAATGTGGTTAAATGTGCTTGGGGAAACTTGGTTCTATTTCTAGGGTTCTTATATTCACAAATATCCTGCAGGCAAGACTCTTGGCTCTCTTTTCATATGTGCTGTGCTTCATGGAGATGTCCTGTGATATCCTTTCAATCCAGAGAAGATAGAAGGTGGAGACTTATTTAAATGATGGCTCAAGGATGTGTACATGTCCCAGCTAATACTCATTTTGCCCAAGACAATGATATTTCTATCATGTTTCTGACCCTGACCAAGAAGGTGGCAAGGTTCAAAAGGTCCAGTCTTTCTTAGTTTTCCATATTGAACTCTTTTATAGTCATGCCTCCTAAGCATCATTACCATGAACTCCTCTCTGTCTCCATCAGAGAATGCCTGTCTATAGCTAGTTGTTCCACCACTAGGGTGGTGGGCAAGATGTGGATGACTTGGAGACCCTCTTCTCTCTTTTATTTAACTTTCCAGAGTTCTAATGCTGGTCATACAGTAAGAACAGCCCTTGCCTGGACACAGTGCATATGAGAACCCAGGAAAATTGTTGGTTTCACATCAAGCTCCAGGCTACTGAAAGAGAAATGAATGCATGCTCTTGAGGCTTCAGCTTTGCATCTGAAACAGCACTCAGAGTTCATGACCTCTGTGATAGCCTGACACTCTGAAATGGCTCTCCTTTAACAAGTATACTTCTTGGTACTTGTCCAGATTTCCCGCACTGCATAGTGACTGTCCTCTTTCTAGCTGCCATTGCACAGGGAAGGGTGGCTGAAGCAGGTTTTGCAGGAAACTGATCCATTTTTCCTGATCTGACATTGTCTGTCTTCCTTCCTTCCTTCCTTCCTTCCTTCCTTCCTTCCTTCCTTCCTTCCTTCCTTCCTTCCTTCCTTCCTTTCTTCCTTCCTTCCTTCCTTTCTTCCTTCCTTCTGACTTTTTTCTGTTATGAGAGATAGTCCTTGCATTCTCCACACAGCTTTTTTCATCTTTTAAGCTTATCAATGCATCAAACAATTTGAAATGGTAGGTACTTTGAGGAAGAAAATTTCACTCTTTTTAAGGATTAATTTTTCTATTTTATGTATATAAGTATTTTGTTTGTATGTATGTCTGTGCACCATGTGTGTGTAGTACCCGTGGAGATCAGAAGAGAGTATTGGATCCTTTGGAAATGGAGCTACAGATGGTTGTTAGTTAACATGTGCATGTCAGGAACTAAACCCAGATCCTCTCCAGGCTCAGGAAAGATTTGGCAAGATTTACTTTCTAGAGGCAGAAAGAATGCTCAACTCAGTGGGCTGAGTAATGGCCAGGAAACCAAGTAGATTATCACAGTCACAAGCATCGGTGCTTCTGCTACCCACTGCACAGTTTCTTCCATCCAGCAGTATTGACAGGAGGAACAGGTGGGGTATTGCAGCTTCAAAACCAATGGCTTGCTCTCTGATGATCACAGGGTTTGGTAAGAAGACTCTCGATACAGAGACACCAACAATCCTATTGTTGCTCCTTCCGAATACGGATGATCTTATTTTGACACATCTCCTCTTTATGACTCCTATTTTGTCTAATACATCTTTCTCCATCAAACACCTCCCCAGTTTTGCTCCTGAACTGGGCCAAACTGGAATGTGTTGCTTCATGTAATTACTGTTTACTTGTTTTGCATGGGTAGTGCTTTAAAAATCACTCTATCATTACCTCAAGGCTGGTTCACCCTATGCAGCAGAGTGGGAAGATGGGCAGCTGGCTCAGTGGATATCTTAGATCTATAGTTAAATGTCAGTCCAAATATAAGCGAACCCATAAAGATAAACTGTGCTGAGATATTAAACTGCTAGAGCAATACAAATGCAGTATGAGACTAAATAGATTTTAAAGGTTATCAGGAAGCAAAAATAACACACCGGGATATATAATTAGTGAAATATGACAATAAGATGATTTCTCTTAGAATTTATAAGAAATGGAAATTGTAGATATAAAAAGAGAATGCAGATTGGGGAGATGGCACTATGGGGAAAGCACTTGTCATGTAAATGTGAAGATGACCAGAATTCATCACAGCAGGTGCCCCTGGAGTCCACTGCTTCTACTGTGAGCAGGAAATTGAGGAGAGTTTCTGGAAGCTCTCAGGGCAGTAAGAAACCATAAAAGACCCACTCTCAATTTATGGAAGAAGGAGAGGACCAACATTCCTACACTTGAGGTTGTCCTTTGATCTACTACACACACACACACACACACACACACACACACACACACACACACACTTACACATACACACACATATACATGCACACACACATACACACACAGAGATAGAGAGTGCAAAAAAGAGAGAAAAGACAGAGACAGAGACAAAGACAAAAATGGAGATAGAGAGTCATGGAGATAGAGTCACAGAGACACACAGAGACAGACATAGACAGAGATTAGACAGGTACAAAGAGATATAGAGAAACAGAGATAGACAGATACTTCCTTTACCATAGGAAGTAAACACATGAATTACAATGTTCCTGAAAAATAGTCATGCCAATAAACTCTACAAACAAAAAGTTGGAGAAAGCTATCAGGATGAAAACAGTGGCCAAAATTGTTTATGTATAAAGGACAAAAATCATATGGGCTTAAACATATTATTTTACTTTTTCTTTGAGAACTTCACACTTGTATATAATTGCTTAGATGATATGTGTCTTTCTAAGCAAAAGTCAAGGACACAAAGAGGCCTTGATTTCCATTTCTTTAATTTACATATTTGGCCTATGAGAGCTCAGAACTTACTCACAGGAAAGTTTTGGGTAAGGAAGTAGAATCTGAGTTTAGAGTGCCAATGTTCCTAAAGTGCAGAGATGGAACATTCAGGAGAGCTCAGAGTATGAAGTTAGGCAACCATTGTGGTGTTTGGTTTCAGGACTACAGTAGGAGACCTGCAGTATGTCAGGTCAGACAGGCCCTGGTACCAAGACTGCGTCAGTGTGTCAGCTGGAGTTGTGGTGCTACAGTGGTACCTGAAGGTGCTTGGCAACCTCAAGGAAAAGCAGATATTCTCAAGCAATATTCTACGCCAATAATTCACCTAAATGGAAGCACATGCAGTCTCTCCCACTTATTTCTAAGAGAGGTTGTGGTAAAGCCTCAAAGGGCATTCATTCACAGTTTGATGAGGGATTACATTTGTAAAGATCAGCCTATCACCTAGACCTGCTCAATATCAGAGGGAAATAATCACACAAGAAAGTAAACTTGGACAGAAATCATAGACCAAACAAATACTTAAAAACAAAAACTGGTGTCACAGTAGCTACTAATTAAGGATTCATTCTTCCTATGAATCTCATTACCATAGCAGACAGACTATAGCCAGACCAACAGAATAAACTGTTCTAAAGCATCAGCTGGATGAGTGCTCCAGGGGCTTCTACAAAACTCAAATCAGGAAGCTAAACCAATCGAAATGGGAAGAAATTAGAAATGGTAGTCTGGCTCTGTGTCTCATGCCTGCAATTCCAGCGTTTAGAAGGCCGAGACAGGGTGTTTGAAGCTAACCTGAGTTACACAATGAAATCATCTCTCAAAAAATGTTGAGTCATATATCTGGTGGTTTAAAAAATATAACCACCCATTAGTAAGCATATCAGGAATACAGGAAAAAGGAATTGAGGAAAAATATGAAAAGTAGATGTTCAGGGCCCAGGTTGGAGCTCTGTGGTAAGAGCATCTGCTGAGAACTGGCCTGGACACAAGAGGTGGCCTGTCATGGACCCACACTTTCACATTGTGGAACAGTTTATACAGATCAAAGAAGAAAAAGCTTTCGAAAAGCAATGATAATCAAGATAAATAATTCATAGAAGAATAAAAATCAGGATTGTTTTTGGTCCTACAAGACACAGAACAGTAGTTTGAAGTTCTGAGAGAATAAAATTAACATGTTCTGGGCTGGAGAGGTCAACCCACTGGGTAGAGTTCCAGAGAATCCACGGGGCGCTTACAATGGCTTGTAACTTCAGGCCCAGGGAATGCAGTGACCTCTTCTGGCCTCTGTGGGCACTGCAAGTACTTGATGTACAGATATACATGCAGGCAAAACAGACATATATTCTATAGGTGGAAGAACAACATGAACTAACTAGTACCCCCAGAGCTCATGTCTCTAGCTGCATATATAGAAGAAGATGGCCTAGTTGGCCATCATTGGGAAGAGAAGCCCCTTGGTCATGCAAACTTTATATGCCCCAGTACAGGGGAACACCAGGGCCAATATGTGGGAGTCGGTGGGTAGGGGAGCAGGGCGAGGGATGGGGGAGGGTTTAGGGAACTTTTGGGATAACATGTGAAATGTAAATGAAAAAAAAAATCTAATAAAATTGGGAAAAAAACAAAAACACACATGAAAAACAAAACAAAACAAAACAAAACAAAACAAAACAAAACCATAACCACAACCACAACCCCAAACTAACATATTAGCTACATAAACTACATAATCATTATTCCAGGTTGAGTCCACAAGAAAGGTCTTTTAGTTAACCCTAACTTTAAAAAGTAGCTAGTTTTACTCTACAAATATAAAAATAATGATAAGGAAGACATATGGACTATGATTAACAATGGTGAAAAGATCACCCATGATTTTAAGTTAAGGTAGAATTAACACTGACAAGGAAGGTGTGCATGGCCTGGACACAAGAGGTGGCAGGTGGATGGACTAAGGGGGAGAAGGAAATGAGAGAGCAGAGAGGAGGAAGAAAAGCCTATTGCTCTATTTTGAGAGGCAGTGAGAAAATAATTTAACTCTAGAAATTAATGCAAAGTGATATGAAGGATTTGTATTAAGCTATGTCTATGCAGCAGAAGAACAATTTCCAAAATCATTAGAAAACAAACAAACAAACAAACAAAAAAACCAAACCCTGAACACTTCAAATCAAAGAGAGTAAAAAAGGACACAAGGAAGTGTGCATCCAGACATCCAGTGGTCTGTGCATCCCCAGGATACACACAGACATCCAGTGATCAGTACATCCCCAGGGTACATACAGACAGACATGCAGTGGTCAGTACATCTCCAGGGCACTGGCTTAAGATGTGAGCTGAGCTGGGTTGGTCAGTTAAAGGGCAAGCTGCATTATGAAGACATTATGAATACAGCTCCAGGGAAACAGGACTAATAGGATGAAGACATAGATGCAGAGAGTTATAGAAAAAGTGCTCTATTTTTCTCTCTGGTGACTGTCTAATGCAGGGCCAGTCAGGAGTACAGGGGCTGCAGAAGCGGCAGAGCAGCGGGGACAGAGTCCTTCTGGCCTACATCTGCACCCAGGAGGTAGGGCTGTTCTGAAACCTCTGTGTACCTTTCCAGCCAGGGGAGAGCTTGCCTCCAGGGAGTGCTCTGACCCTAGGACTCAGGTGAGATCACTATTTTATCTCTTGTGACTGTCTAAGGCATGACCAGTCAGGAGTGCACAGGCCAGAGAAGCAGCAGAGCAGCTGGGACAGGCAGGGTTCTACCTGCCTCCATCTGCACCCAGTAGGTGGGGCTATTCCACAGCAATCTGTGCACTGGTCTTGCCAGGAGAGAGCTGGTCTCCCAGGAGTGCTGACACAGGTTTACAGACTCACAGGAGGAACAAGCTTCAACTAGATACAGAAAGACCAGAGATTATCAGATGGTGAAGGGCAAACATGAGAATTTTTCCAAAAGAAACCAAGACTACTTGGCATCATCAGAACACAGCACTCCCACCACAGCAAGTCCTGGATTCCCCAACACACCAGAAAAGCAAGATAGAGATTTAAAATCGTATCTCACAGAGCTGGTATAAGATCTTAAGGAGGACATAAATAACTTCCTTAGAGAAATACAGGAGAACACAGGTAAACCGGTAGAAGCCCTTAAAAAGGAAACACAAAAAGACCAATTGGTGAAGAAATTGAACAAAACCATCCAGGATCTAAAAAATGGAAGTAGAAACGATAAAGAAATCACAAAGGGTGACAATTCTGGAGATAGAAAACCTAGGAAAGAAATCAGGAGCTATATATGCAAGCATCGCCAACAGAATACAAGAGATAGAAGAGAGGATCTCAGGTGCAGAAGATTCCATAGAAAACACTGAAAAAGAAAATCAAAGAAAATGCAAAATGCAAAAAGATCCTAACCCAAACATTTAGGAAATTCAGGAAACAATGAGAAGACCAAACTAAGGATAATATGTATAGATGAGAAGGAAGATTTCCAACTTAAATGGCCAGTAAATATCTTCAACAAAATTATAGAAGAAAAGTTCCCTAACATAAGGAAAGATGCCCATGAACATAGAAGAAGCCTACAGAACTCCAAATAGTTTGGACCAGAAAAGAAATTCCTTCTTTCACATAATAATCAAAACACCAAATTCACAAAACAAACAAGGAATTTTAAAAGCAGTAAGGGAAAAAGGTCAAGTAACATATAAAGGCAGACCTAATAGAATTACACCAGACTTCTCACCACAGGCTATGAAAGGCAAAAGATATTGGTCAGATGTCATACAGACCCTATGAAAATACAAATGCCAGCCCAGGCTACTATACCTAGCAAAACTCTCAATTACCATAGATGGAGAAACCAAAGTATTCCATAACAAAACCAAATTTATACAATATTTTCCCACAGATCCAGCCCTTCAAAGGATAATAAAGGGAAAACTCCAACACAAGGAGGGAAACTATGCCCTAGAAAAAGCAAGAAAGTAATCTTTCACAAACCTAAAAGAAGATAGCCACATGAACAGAATCCCAACTCTAACAACAAAAATAACAGGAAACAACAATTACTTTTCCTTAATATTTCTTAATATCAATGGACTCAATTGCCCTATATAAAGATATAGACTAACAGACTGATTATGTAAACAGGACCCAAAATTTTGCTGCATACAGAAAACCCACCTCAGTGACAAAGACAGACACTACCTCAGAATGAAAGGCTGGAAAACAATTTTCCAAGTAAATGGTCACAAGAAACAAGCTGGAGTAGCCACTCTAATGTTGAATAAAATGGACTTTCCACCCAAAGATATCAATAAAGACAAGGAGGGCCACTTCATACTTATCAAAGAAAAAATCTACCAAGATGAACTCTCAATTCTGAACATCCATGCTCCAAATGCAAGGGCAGCCACATTCATAAAATTTTTTTTACTAAAGCTCAAAGCACACATTGCACCCCACACAATAATAGTGGGAGACTTCAACATTCCCCTCTCACCAATGGACAGATCCTGGAAACAGAAATTAAACAGAGACACATTGAAACTAACAGAGTTTATGAAACAAATGGATTTAACAGATATCTATAGAATATTTTATCCTAAAACAAAAGGATATACCTTCTTCTCAGCACCTCAGGGTACCTTCTCCAAAACTGACCATAGAATGGGTCATAAAACATGCCTCAACAGATACAAAAATATTAAAATAATTCCATGCATCCCATCAGATCCCCATGAACTAAGGCTGATCTTCAATAACAACATAAATAGTAGAAAGCACACATACACATGGAAGCTGAACAACACTCTACTCAATGATAACTTGGTCAAGGAAGAAATGATGAAAAAAAATTAAAGATTTTTTGAGTTTAATGAAAATGAAGCCACAACATACCCAAACTTATAGGACACAATGAAAGCAGTCCTAAGAGGAAAACTCATAGCTCTGAGTGCCTCCAAAAAGAAACTAGAGAGAGCATACACTAGCAGCTTGACTAAAAGCTCTAGAACAAAATAAGCAAATTCACCCAAAAGGAGTAGACAGCAGGAAATAATCAAACTCAGGGCTGAAATCAACCAAGTGGAAACAAAAAGAAGTATACAAAGAAACATCCAAACCAGGAGCTAGTTCTTTAGAAAGTCAACAAAATAGATAAACCTTTAGCCAGACTAACTAGATGGCACAGGGGCCGTGTCTTAATTAACAAAATCATAAATGAAAAGGGAGACAACAACAGAATTGGAGGAAATCCAAAAAATCATCAGATCCTACTACAAAAGGCTGTACTCAACCAAACTGGAAAACCCTGATGAAACAGATAATTTTCTATACAGATACCGAATATCAAAGTTAAATCAGGACCAGACAAGTCATCTAAACAGTCCCCTAACACCTAAATAAATAGAAGCAGCCATTAGAGTCTCCCAATCTAAAAAAAAAAAAAAAAAAAAAAAGCCCATTACCAGATGAGTTTAGCACAGAGTTTTATCATAATACCAATACTCCTCAAACTATTCCACAAAATAGAAACAGAAAGTACTATACCCAATTCGTTCTATGAAGCCATAATTACTCTTTTACCTAAGCCACACAAAGACCCAACAAAGAAAGAGAACTTCAGACCAATTTCTCTTATGAATATCTATGCAAAAATACTCAATAAAATTCTTGCAAACTGAACTCAAGAACACATCAAAATGATCATCCATCATCATCAAGTAGGCTTCATCCCAGGGATGCAGGGATGATTCAACATACAGAAGTCCATCAACATAATCCACTATATAAACAAACTCAAATTAAAAAAAAACATATGATTATCTCATTAGATGCTGAGAAAGCATTTGACAAAATCCAACACCCCTTCTGGATAAAAGTTTTGGAAAGATCAGGAATTGAAGGGTCATACCTAAACATAATAAAAGCAATATAGAGTAAACCAGTAACCACATCAAACTAAATGGATAGAAACTTGAAGCACTCCCACTAAACTCAGGGACTAGACAAGGCTGCCTACTCTCTCCCTACCTATTCAATATAGTACTTGAAGTTCTAGCCAGAGCAATTAGACAAAAGGAGATCAAAGGGATACATATTGGAAAGGCAAAAGTCAAAATATCACTATTTGCAGATGATATGCTAGTATACTTAAATGACCCCAAAAACTTCACCCGAGGAATCCTAAACCTGATAAAAAAAACTTCAGCAAAATAGCTGGATATTTAAATTAACTCAGACTTATTAGTGGCCTTTCTCTACACAAAGGATAAACAGGATGAGAAAGAAATTAGGGAAACAACACCCTTCACAATAGTCACAAATAGTATAAAATACCTTGGTGTGACTCTAACTTGGCAAGTGAAAGATTTGTATGATAAGAACTTCAAGTTTCTGAAGAAAGAAATGGAAGATCTCAGAAGATGGAAAGGTCTCCCATGCTCATGGAATGGCAGGATCAATATAGTAAAAATGGCCATCTTGCCAAAAGCAATCTGCAGATTCAATGCAATCCCCATCAAAATTCCAACTCAGTACTTTACGGAGTTAGAAAAAGAAATTTGCAAATTCATCTGGAATAACAAAAACTTAGGATAGCATATGTAGCAGAGTATTACCTTGTCAGGCATCAAAGGGAGGAGAGGTCTTTGGTCCTGTGAAGGCTCTCTGCCCCAGTGTAGGGGAATGTCAGGGCCAGGAAGTGGGGGTGGGAGGGTTGGTGATCAGGGGGAGGTGGGAAGGGATAGGGGGTTTTCAGAGGGGAAACAAAGAAAGGGGAAAACATTTGAAATGTAAAGAAAGGAAATAACTAATAAAAAAAAAAGTGCTCTGTGAAGAATTGCTCCTGGAGAGGTCTCATTATCTATATCTTCCTGCCAAAGGACTAGGTGAGCATATTTGTTATATAGGCTTACAGGTATATACTTCACTTCCACAGCTGCTCTTTTGCTGAAGCTTCTGCAATCAGTGTTTTAAGTTCATCTGATAAATTCTACAAGAATGACCCAGAAAGTACTTTCTCTAAATCCCTGACTCTTCCAGTGTTCCTCTATGTCCTTCATTCCTTAAGTAAGATACTGATGCTGAAGTGTAGCTCCTCTGGCTGGGGTGGCGGTGTGGTGGGGGTGGGGGTATTGTCTGTTCTCAATTTTCTTTAAGGGGCTGGCCACTGGGAGTTTGAGCATGCTGTAGACTTGGTTTATTGCTCTTTTGTTTTCTTTTGTTTTCTTTTCCTTTTTCCTTTTTTCTTTTTTTCCTTTTTTTCCTTTTTTCCTTTTTCCTTTCCCCCTCCCCTCCCCTCCCCTCTCCCCTCCTCTCCTCTCCCTCCTCCCCTCCCCTCCTTTTCTTTCCTTCTTTTTTTTTAGGAGATGGGTAGGGGAGGGAAGTTTTCAAGGATTGGAGGAATGGTCCAGGACTATGAAGCAAGTGTGTTCAGGGTTCATTACATGAAATCCCCAAGTAATCAATAAAATATTAGGTTGAAAAAATACTTGCTGAGCTGTAGAATCCATGGTTTAGAGTTTCTTTAAATACATTGTTCCATTGCTGGGCTGTGGATGTGGTGCTGCAGGTAAAGAGCTTGCCTAGCACTCATGAGGCCTGGACTTAATTCCCAACACCCATATCTGAAACCCTAGCATGCACACACACACACACACACACACACACACACTATGATAGTCAAAATAGTTGTGTATTCCATTAATTTGTGTGTTGTTCTCAAGAATTTTAAAGCCTCTTTTTTGTGTTTTATAGTGGATGATTTGATTCAACCTTCCCTCCTTCTTTCCCTCCCTCCCTTTCTGCCTCCCTCCCTCTCTCCCTCCATTCCTCTTTCCCTCCCTCCTACCCTCCCTCCTCCTTCTCACCCCCTTCCTTTCTCTCTCTCTCTCTTTGGAAATGTTAAAGGACCAACTATCTGGAATTTTTTTAGTTTTCATCATTTGCTGTTAGCTTTCCCAGGTACAGATTCCTAGGCAATTTCAATATCTAGAGTCAGGATTTATTTTATTTTTGAGATGCTTTCTTTGATCATAGGTTTAAATAAAATTTCTACCCAACTATTTTATTTTTATCTTTCACAGACTCCAACTGCACATATTTAGGCTTCTTTGCCTTCTCTATTTTTGTTCTATGTGAGCTTTTTACCTATGTTTGGCTTTTATTTTCTAGGCTGGTCTTATAGCTCTTCTCTATGTCCGTAGAGAACTTGTCCCTGCAGGCAACTTGTTTACTCTCATTTCAGAGAAGAATTATTTCTTTCTATATATTTATTCCCTAGTTTAAGACACCTTTCTTTTTGTTATTCACATCTATGCTAAAGGGACATTTCCACATCCCTATTCTTCTTGATGTCACTGTCTGGGCTTCAGGCTTCTCCATTGGTTACCTTTAATGGCAGGGTTCTCAGTACCGGAGAAGCTTACTGCTTCCCTCCTACCATTTTTCAAGATATGACTCAGACTTTGTTATTCACTCTCAGATTTCCCTATGTTCATATTCTTAGGGAATTTAGAATTTATTTTATTTTTGAAAATTTTAATAGATTTTAAAGGCACCCTTTCCTCTGTGTGCTTAACTATGTAAATTATTCAGACTAAAGTTGAATGACATGTTATGAAAATTATGGAAGGGAGGGTGCCTTTTTTTTTTTTTTTTTTTTTTTTAGTTCAAGATCGCCCTCTTCTCTTTGTGTAGATAAGTGCAGTTTTAGAGAGGGTATGTAGGGGATGGTGGTAATAGTTCATATATATATGAAATGTTACAGGGTAAAGACCCAAAGACTGTGCAGCATGACCAAAGTCCAAATGTAGAGTCTGTGTTAAGTCAGCCAGTGATTTCCTGGAGAACAACATTTTTTATAGCTTTGAATACACTTTACAGGAGCTTTTAAAGGCAAAGAACACAGGAAAAATGACATGTTGATTGGCAGTTGCAGGGGGAGCTAAAGCAAGCAAGCAGTTTAACAGAAGCCAAAATCTACGTTGGGCACTTCTACCCTGAGTTGTGTACTTTCCCATGGGATTTCTCACAGGAGAAGTAGAAAAGAGTGGAGTCGGTTAAACCAAAGATGGGTCTAGCTGAGGCAAGTCGGGGGAGTCTCTCCCTCCGACTGCTTTATTTAAATGTGTGTATTTTCTTTTTTCTTTTTTTTTTTCAATATTTTTTATTAGATATTTTCTTTTTTTCCCAACTTTTATTAGATAATTTCTTCATTTACATTTCAAGTGTTATCCAGAAAGTTCCCTATACCCTCCCCCCTCCCGGCCCTGCTCCCCTACCCACCTGCTCCCACATCTTGGCCCTGGCGTTCCCCTGTACTGGGGCATATAAAGTCTGCATGACCAAGGGGCCTCTCTTCCCAATGATGGTCACCTAGGCCATCCTCTTCTATATATGTAGCTAGAGACATGAGCTCAGGGGGTACTAGTTAGTTCATGTTATTCTTCCACCTATAGGGTTGAAGACCCCTTCAGCTCCTTGGGTACTTTCTCTAGCTCCTTCCTTGGGAACCCTGTGTTCCATTTAATAGCTGACTGTGAGCTTCCACCTCCATGTTTGCCAGGCATTGGTATAGTTTCCCCCGAGACAGCTATATCCGGGCCCTTTCAGCACTATCTTGCTGGCATATGCTATAGTTTCTATGATTGGTGGCTGATTGTGGGATGGATCCCTGGCAGCCGCAGTCATTGGGTCCATCCTTTGGATTCAGCTTCACACATAATCTCTGTAACTCTTTCAATGTGTGCTTTGTTCTTAATTCTAGGAAGGGGTGACATGTCCACATTTTGATCTTCCTTCTTCTTGAGTATCATGTGTTTAGTAAATTGTATCTTGGGTAGTCTAGGTTTCTGGGCTAATATCCACATATCAGTGAGTACATGCTATGTGAGTTCTTTTGTGATTGAGTTACTTCACTCAGGATGATGGCCTCCAGATTCGTCCATTTGCCTAGGAATTTCATATATTTATTGTTTTTAATAGCTGAGTAGTACTCCATTGTGTAAATATACCAAATTTTTTTATCCATTCCTCTGTTGAGGGACATCTGGGTTCTTTCCAGTTTCTGGCTATTATGAACAAGGCTGCTATGAACATAGTGGAACATGTGTCCTTATTACCAGATGGAATATCTTCTGGATATATGCCCAGTAGGGGTATTGCAGGATCTTCCGGAAGTACTATGTCCAATTTTCTGAGGAACTGCCAGACTAATTTCCAGAGTGGTTGAACCAGCTTGCATTCCCACCAACAATGGAGGAGTGTTCCCCTTTCTCCACATCCACGCCAGCATCTGTTGTCACCTGAATTTTTGATCTTAGCCATTCTTACTGGTGTGAGGTGGAATCTCAGGGTTGTTTTGATCTGCATTTCCCTGATGATTAAGGAACATTTTTTCAAGTGCTTCTCAGCCATTCGGTATTCCTCAGTTGAGAATTCTTTGTTTAACTCTGTGCCCCACTTTTTAATGGGGATATTTGATTTTCTGGTGTCCACCTTCTTGAGTTCTTGGATATATATTGAATATCAGTCCCCTATCTGATTTAGGATTGGTAAAGATCCTTTCCCAATCGGTTGGTGGCCCTTTTGTCTTGTTGACAGTATCTTTTGTCTTACAGAAGCTTTGCAACTTTATGAGGTCCCATTTGTCAATTCTTGATCTTATAGCACAAGCCTTTGCTGTTTTGTTCAGAAATTTTTCCCCAGTGCCCATATCTTTGCGGCTTTTCCCCACTTTCTCCTCTATAAGTTTCAGTGTCTCTGGTTTTATGTGGAGGTCCTTCAACCACTTAGACTTGACCTTAGTGCAAGGAGATAAGAATGGATCAATTCCCAGTCTTCTACATGATAGCTGCCAGTTGTGCCAGCACCATTTGTTGAAAAGGCTATCTTTTTTCCACTGGATAGTTTTAGCTCCCTTGTCAAAGATCAGGTGACCATAGGTGTGTGGATTCATTTCTGGGTCTTCGATCCTTCTACCTGTCTGTTGCTGTACCAGTACCATGCAGTTTTTGTTACAATTGCTCTGTAGTACAGCTTGAGGTCAAGCATGGTGATTCCACCAGAGGTTCTTTTATTGTTGAGAAGAGTTTTTGCTAGTCTAGGTTTTTTGTTATTCCAGACGAACTTGCTAATTGTCTTTTCTAGATCCTTGAAGAATTGAGTTGGAATTTTGA
Organism: Mus minutoides; assembly: GCA_902729485.2. Classification (NCBI taxonomy): domain Eukaryota; kingdom Metazoa; phylum Chordata; class Mammalia; order Rodentia; family Muridae; genus Mus; species Mus minutoides. The sequence goes on along the minus strand of LR749956.1, from coordinate 701,252 downwards.
TGGGGATTGCATTGAATCTTTAGATAGCTTTTGGCATGATAGCCATTTTTACTATATTGATTCTGCCAATCCATGAGCATGGGAGATCCTTCCATCTTCTGAGATCTTCCTCAATTTCTTTCTTCAGAGACTTGAAGTTCTTGTCATACAAATCTTTCACTTCCTTCGTAAGAGTCACACCAAGATATTTTATATTGTTAGTGACTATTGTGAAGGTGTATTTTCTTATTACCACTGTTTTCTGTGAATTACACTCCCTGAAATTTGAAATTAAATGGTTTCAGTTCTATCACAGGAATAAATATTGGTATAGGGACACTAAAATGTCATTTAACAATTTTATAGTTGTTTTTAGAAGAATCCATATGGAAATAAGTAGTAAATTTAACAAGAGAGAATTTGTCAAGGTTGTTAGTGTGCTATCTCCTACAAAATGTTACTTTACTTACCATCAATAACTTTACAAATTCGAACTGTTCATTAATTCATAACACTACAGTAGTGTAGAAACTGTCTTCTGGTATAGTATTGTATATATCTCATTGGGATGACATGTATTTAATGATAAAAAAACCTTTGAATCAGACCATTGCTGTACTTTAGTAGCATTTACTGTGAATCTAATATAAAGTAGATGCTCAACATTTGTTGAGTAAATGATGGAAAATTCCCAGACTGATTCATAATATCAAAAAACAAACAAACAAACAAACAAACAAACAAACAAACTACGAGGGGCTTATTAATGAAATCTAATCAAGGTGTGTGTGTGTGTGTGTGTGTGTGTGTGTGTGTGTGAGAGAGAGAGAGAGAGAGAGAGAGAGAGAGAGAGAGAGAGAGAGAGAGAATCTTAATCAATGTCCTATTGCTGTGAAGGGACACTATAACCAAGGTAACTCTTATTTAGGAAAGCATTTAGTTAGGACTTGTTTCCTGTTTTAGAGATTTAGTCTATTATCAGCATAGTGGTAAGCAAGGCAGCAAACATGGTGGCATGTAGGCAGTCTTGGTGCTGGAGAAGGAATTGAGATTTCTATATATGAACTCTCTCAGGCAGTGCAAAGAGAGAAATTCTGGGCTTAGAATGGGTTATTTGAAACCTCGAAGTCCACTCACCCTCAGTAACACACTTCCTCCCATAAGTCCACACTTACAAATCTGTGAATAGTGCTCAAACTCCCTTTGAGCCTGTTGGGGCCATTTTCATTCAAACCACCACAGTGATGGGCTACACTGAAATGGAACTATTAAAATAGGTGTGTGTATTTGGACGTGGTGGTACATTCTGCCATCTCAGTCAGTGCTCAGGAGAAAGAGGTGGGCAAACTACAAATAGGAGAAAGGACTGTACCACATAGAGAGAGCTTGTTTCCAAATGTGGAACCAAAATGAAACAAAATTTCAAGGATAGCATAAACACTGCCACAAAGTGGAGAGTATGTAGCCACTCCCTGGGTAAAAAGACAGAACATTCTCTTTCAAATGTCCAACTTCTGCCCTTTTCTAGTGTTGCCCTTCTTCCTCTTCTTCTTCAAAATGTAATTACTGTTTAGATCTTGTGCAGCACAATCTGGCAATCTTTACTATTATTGCCCATATGTTTGTGTGCCTCATTGTAGCCTAGTAACCTATTTATGATGGAAATTTGCATATGGCATCTGGAAGTAGTCAAAATTTTCTTTTCCTTATGTTTGTATCTGATGGATTCAGTATTGTTTGTTGAAAAGTGCATTCTCTCCCTATTGCCCTACAGCATCAGCTTAAATCAAGTGTGCACATGTGACTCTGTGCTGGCCCCACCCTTCATACATCTGACAGGCTTAGTTAGTTAGTAACAGGTCTTGCAGTCTGATAGGATAGCTGACCCCTCTTCCTTCCTACCCTTGAAGAGCAGTGTGCCTATTCTTGGCTCTTTCCCCGTTCCTATAAATTTGACATCACTTTTGCCAGTGTTTTGAAAAGTAAAGCCTGGAATTGTGTCTGAGGTTACAATGATCAGTTTGGTCAAAATGAACATCTTTAAGTAATGGAATCTTCCAAACCATAAATTAAGCACAAGAATTATTTATATGTTTTCCTTTAAAAGGTTTATATAGCTTTTGAATTTACCAGTATATGTTGTTTTTTCATTCTATTTTGTAAGTTGCATTTGTTATGTGGGCAGGCTAGTCTAAATCCCTCTCCAGCCTTCAAAAGCTTTTTGATTTTTTAAAAAATTATGATAACATTATATATATATATATATATGTTGTTAGTATATTTGATTTTTATATTGATCTTGCTTTAATTGTTCTAAGTTTGTCCTTTATTTATATGATTGTTTCATTTTTGTGAATATCATAGTAATTTTTCTTTTAAATAATTAGCTAATTAATTGATTAATTAATTAACATTCATATTTTACTTGTGAGTACATACCATTTCAAATGGAGATAGTGATGGTGTGGGCAGCCTTTGTGTTTTTTTATTGTGAATATAAATAATATTTAGTGCCCATTAGGATCAGAGTTCTTTCTTTTAGATTCTGTGTATCAACCCTAAGTTATTTGAAAAAAAATTTCAATAAGCAAATTTTCACAGTGATCATAATTATGTATAATTACAATGATAAGCATAAAATCTTACATTTCAGAAACCTTTCAAGTCATATTTCAGTTTAATTTCCTTCTTTGGATCACAAAGTGATAACATTTTTCTTTCAATATATTTTTGCCTCCCTGCAAACACTCCCAAGGGACTTGAAAAATGACAAACTCCTTGCACAGTGTGTAAAAAAAAGAACCCAAATGTATATTCAAAGAGAATTATTATAGCTCTTCTTAAATCAAAATTTTATGTAAAGGAATATATATAATATATATAATATAAATATATATATAATATATATATATATTATATATATTAATCACTGAAGAATTTTGTAATTTTTGCAAAAGCAATGTTGTGTTTGAAACACATGTTAAAACATGTTTGTCTTAGTTTAAGCACCTTAGAATCAAAGCCACACTCATTTTTGTTCTTCCAATTTTTCAGAGGGAGAAGATTCTTTGAGAAATGGAAGTCAGAGCAAAGGTAATCATTAATTAGTAGTGTGTTTTTTCTAGAGAGTTGATTCTCTGATACCACAGAGCAAGTACAGAATCAAGACTATGTGACAGTCAGTGGCTGGAGTGGTTTTGTTCCTTATGTAAAAATTGTTACAGTCATACATTTGTGTTATATATGTATGTATTTGGTCATTTCACCCCATTTCCTTTGGTCACTCCTCTTCTCCATCCACTAAGCCCTTCTGTTCACAGCTCTCCCTCTATATTCATGCCTTCTTTATGGGAATGTGTAGCTAGATGGAGTCATATTAGTGCCCACTAGTTTATGCTGGGAACAAACAAAGAAACTTATCCTAAGTGTTACCATTTTGTTTTCAGACGCCATTTAATCATAGGGAGAAACTAAATTCAGGGTCCCAGACCCTAGGGGATCTGGGGACTTCCCAATAGCTGAACAGCTTCTGTTGTAAACAGTTGCCCGAGTCCAAACATTTCAGGGACAACTTGTAAGGAGATAGTTGTCTTAGTCTGTCTGTCTCAGGGACAACTCCATCTTATTGGCAAGGTCAATCAAGTTCATGTTCCCAGGCCTGGGAATGAACCCTTATCTCACTTCTCCAAATGTTTTCTTTATTGTCTGTTTACTGGTAAAGAATATAGAAAGTGCTGTTCTCTAAGACAAGGTGCATACATTGTAAAAATACATAACCAATGCCTGCCAAGCTCTCATTAACTACATGTAGCTGACCCCGTCCTTTGTCTCCTTATCTCTCTGAATTCTGGACTTAATGTCTAGGGCAATGAATTAAGAACCTTGAAGCCAGGTACCATGGATACAGCCCAGTTTCCAACAGGTACTCTTTTGTTTAATGCATAATGTCAACGTTCAATTGGATAACACTTCATCTCATCCCTAGTTGCCCTTTCATTTTGTGTTCCCATCTTTTAAAAATGTTGTACAATCTCCCTTAGGGAATCTGGTTTAGATTCTGAACTTGCTGCCTGCCCGAGTGCTCAGGAAATAAAGCTTTTGTCTCTGATGTGAGTTTTCTTCACCTCTACCTCAACCCAACACATACAATAGGAGCAGTTCCTGGTGAAGACAATGGTCAATGTGTGACTGTGTGAGTGGGCCTCTAAAGGAGAGTGACTACAGTCAGGGAATGGGAAATGCCATCAAGATGTATATAGACTGTGAAGTGGTGGGAGGAATTAGAAAGTCCAGAAGCCAGAGAGGCAAAAGCAGAGGAAACCTTTCTCTACAGAAGCAGAGGATTAAGAAAATAGCTACACAGTGGAGCTGTAAGTATAGGGGCCACAGAGAAAAGGGTAAAAATGGATAGGCATATTAAGGCATACAATATTATTATAGACTCAAGGATTTTGGGCCATTACCCTACCTAACATTACCATATCTTTGACATTAGAGTTAACTATAACTAACATTTCTGTATGACCAATGTTAGGGTTAACTATAATGTCATAGTTAATATAATGCTGATTCTTTGAATCCTTACTCAATTTGGATATTTCCAGTGATAATTACAAAAGAGAAGCTACTTAAATTCTACTTTAAAATTATTTTAAAAGTTTGTATATGAGCTATGCCTTAAGGCTGCATCTCTAAGAAGAGCCATATTCAGGGTTACTGGAAATACAACACCCTCCTAGGAGCAGCTGCTCAGCAAGGATGACTAACCACACCCTTTTTAAATACTGAAGCTGGATCCAGTCGTCAGTGTTTCTCTTGTTCTTTTGATGAACTGGTAGAGCCAGTTGGGATGTGCCAGGGTTGGCAAAAATGGAATTTGGAGGTGCAGATTACTATCAAGCTTTCCCTACTTTGCAAATAATTTTCCAGAACATCACGGTGTTGTTGACTAGTCACGAAGTATTTAAAACAGTGTCTAGTACATGGTAGACTTAATAATTATTTATTGAATACATTCTGATTGGAGTCTTAATTAATGGACACAATATTTAGGATCATACGTGGTTGTGTGTGTGTGTGTGTGTGTGTGTGTGTCTACCTGCAAGGTTGAAGTTGCCTGTCCAGATGTTCTTTTTTTTCTTTTTCTAGTTTATGCCTAGCATAATAATGTTCGTTTATCTTCTTACTTGCATTTGACACTACAAAATAATACAACCAGAAAATAGAGCTTCTTATTCTGAATGGCTTGTCAGGACCCAACACTGTTGGTCTGTGGTAAATAAAGTATGCTTTTACTGATGTCTTCATTAGAATACATAAACAAGTGGTGCCCAACCTTGTCTGTGTATCCATCCTAATCACATAGGTGATTAACAATTCTGAAGCTGGCTCTCACTACAGAGAGGCTGACTCTGGGTTTGGGCTGGGATGTAGATATTTTTCTCAAGTCCCTCAGAAGAGTGTGTTGTATTTCTAAGGTGCAGAACTGCTGCTGTAGCACTTTTTGTCTTCCTAGGGCATCCATTTTATCATTTAAGGATGAAGGGCCTCTTTTGGGTTGCTCCTCTGCCTCATGTGCTATAATTTCCTTGACCTGACCATTACAGTTTTACCCTTTAGTAATTTGAACATCTGCTTTCAATCTTGTTTTGTTCTCTGAATGATTTGAATGTCTTTATGCTTGGTTTCCAGGCAGAATTTCTGAGGGATTTTGAAGTTCCCTTCCAGTGTACTTGAAACACATATTAAAGTTGAAAATGCAGTTGCTGATAACTTTAACTACATAACTTCATCACCACAAAGAAAAAAGAATTAAGCTGTCAGTTTTCTCATAAACCTTGTTTGCTATTTTTATTAGGGAAACTGTTGTTGAGAAACCAGAGGCTGTTTCACTGGAAAGGCAAACTGTAATGACTAGGGAGAGGCAGAGAGCACTATAAATTAAAGACCTCAGCCACTCACTCTACATAGCTTCCTAGTCCCTGTCCAGCCACTGCTGTCTCTTCAGAGCCAGGTAAGTTCTTCCTCAGATCCAGTTTGAGTCCTTTGCTTTGAGAATATGGCTGTTGTGGATTTGAGGTATATATATATATATATATATATATATATATATATATATATATATATATATATATATATATATTTGTGCATAGACTCTTCTTGAGGTGATTTTATTTCAGTGCCCCAAATGCCCATGGCAATTTATCTTGTTTGATAATGAGTTATATCCTTTTATTATGGAGTAAGGACTCCCTATAATGAACTGAGGTGGAACCTGTAACAACAGATGCAGGATGGTGGACTTCATAGCAAGGATAAGATCTAAAGTATGAGGGTTGTTCAGAGCTTTATGTATCTTACCTTATTATTTTTTTAAAAACCTTTATGAAATAAATGCTGAAAAAAACATAAAGCATATCTATACTTGTTTATTTGGTTGATATTAGCAGTTCTTTGAAAATTAATTTTTGTGATGTTAATAACAGTAAGATTAGTTCACTGAGTAAATTTTTAAAAATTGCAAGAAAGGAAAATCCTTAACATAACCCATGAGTAGGGATACTCCACTGCCCTTTAGGAGAAAATTCAGACCATATTAAACTTTGTGGGGTTAGGAATCAGGGATTAAGGATTTAACATGTTCTCCTATTCTGGACTATATTTGGATGTCTTGAAAAATGAAAAGTGTCAGATAAGAATACAACTGTTGAATTATAATGAGTCTGGATTGGAGAATACTCCTTGAATGTAAGGCCTGTGGGGATGCCCATGCTTTTAGAATCCTGCCTTCCCACAAGCGGGGCAGCTGGATGAGCTACACTTGTGCAGGGCAAAGGGTGGGCCTGTTCAGTGAAACTTCGATGGGGGGGGGGGATGCAGATTCTGACACAAGTAAACTAGAGGAGAAAACCATTAAGGCATCACCATACCTCCCTGGGAAACAAGAACTAATAACTACTGGATGAAACTAGTTTATGCTTCTCATGCTGACTTACATCTTCTATTATGGGAGCAGGACAGGGAGTGGGCAGTAGTTCTGAGGGTCAGAAATCACAGTGTTCTGGATAAATGAAGGAAAGAATAACTAGAGCATAAGGCAGCCCAGTCCAGAAGTGGTGTTGATTGTTGTTGCTGTTCTAGGTTACTTGGAAACCATCATGGACTCACTAGGCACAGCACCCACACAGTTCCTGTTTGATCTGTTCAAAGAACTGAATAAAACAAATGATGGCAACGTCTTCTTTTCCCCTGTGGGCATCTCAACAGCCATTGGCATGATCCTCCTGGGGACCCGAGGAGCCACTGCTTCTGAGTTACAGAAGGTGGGGAGCTACCTTCCAGAAAGAGACTTGGTTTTGAGATTTAACCCTCTAGTATTGCCTTGAAAATGTGTGCAACTTGACCTGCTGATGAAGATGTGGAGTCTGTCAGGTCTGTCAGGGGAGGCCTCTTCCCTGTCCAGGTCCCATTTGCTCCTTGATGCTTGACATTCCTTTAAGTGGGGGTATGATAAACAGCCTTTTAAAAAGCCATTATTCCATAGTTAAAGAGAATATGAAAGCCCAAAGTAACTGTGATCACCTATGGAATTTCTACTTGACCTAAATGACATATCAAAGATGAAGATCCAAATGAGCCCATTACTAGGTTCCTCTTAAGATATCAAGGGGGCAACATAGACATTTCCTTGGCTTTTCAAGGAGATGATGTTTCCTGTATACCATTGAAAACACATGAGTCTCAGCCTTCTCTTGACCATGTGAAATTTCTGTCTAATTTTGACAATAATAATAATATTTTCTCTCTGCTAGGTACTTTACTCTGAACAAGGCACAGAAAGCTCAAGAATTAAGTCTGAAGAAGAAGAGGTGGGACACGTGTGTTAAACACCTTCCCGTGTGACTGATTACCTTTCAGGTGTAAGATCTGTGTAGAGATTGAATAGGAAAAGTGTGGAAGAGGCTAGTGTTGCTTACATTACACTCTCAAGTAGTAGTCACTGGAGACAAATCATGTTTATAGGCATATTAGTTTATTTTTTGCTGCTATAACAAAGTCCTAGAGGCTAAAAGTTTTATAAATAAGAGCTTGCTCAAAAGCTCCTGGTTTGGGGGTTGCAAGTCCAAGATTGGGTGGCTTTTTATCTGTCTGGTTTTGTGGAGAGACTTCTGAAATGCAGTATAATGTAAGGGAATGAACTCTGGTGGCACACAGAAGGGGCTGAGCTCGGGGCTGGTCTTGCTTTATGAAATCCACTCTCAGAGAGCTAACTTCTTCTGGGAGACTCTTATTACCCTTTCTGAGGGCAGTGTCTTGGGTGACCAAATCACCAAGTCCCTTAAATGTTTCCCTCTCTTGACACCAATTATACCTCGTGTAGGCTTTTAGAACAGGAACTCTGGGGAGAAAGGCCACCTCCAATAACAGCATTTGGACTGCACAAAACTAAATTTCCAACAAGAAGAAATCACAACAACCAGCAGTCACTATGAATACTGACACACTGAAAAGTTATAACAGCTTTGGAGTTACAGAGAACTGGGTCAAGTTCTGGCTTGGGCTTGTCAGGACTATGAGACTTTGGCAAGTAATTCACTTTCTTTAACCCTCTGTGACATTTCCAGTAGAATCTTCTAGATAATGGATTTAACTCACCCAGCAATACTAATTTAAATTAATTATTGCTAAATGGAATTAATTTTTGCCCCTCCTGCTAGTATTTCCTTAAATACTATCAGCACAGGACCATTGGTCTGCTTCCAGATCTACTACTCTGGTATCTCTCACTTGGTCTTACCAAATACAGGGTGGAGATAAGGCCCATTAAGTCAGGGTTAGCATCAGGGGGGTGATCAGAGCTCTCAGAAGGGCACACTGGCTCCAACAGTAATCACAGCCCAGTGCCTTTCATAAAACAATTCTTTGAACCTCTTGCTCAAAGATCTGTTAGTTTCACAATCCCACAATGCTGGGTTGTCTGGAAGGCTCGGTTTCAGTTGTGGACTTCTTTCTCGGGATTGTTTAACTGAGTTAGGTCAGGTTGCTGCTCCCCTGTGAGATCAATTGTGATATGCAGTGGCTTCCAGTGTACTTCCCTTCCTTAGCATAGAAGTGCCTGCAGAATCTTCCTGAGGATTAGACAAGGCTTCTGACCTAGGACAGATGCTCTTCTCCTGGGTGGAGAGCTTCAGAACTGACTGGAAGTTGACTTACAGCTTTAGGCAGGTCTAACCTGCACTCTTTCACCAGGAGGCAGCTCTGTCCCTTCCTCAGGAGATTGTGGGAGCTGAGTCTAGACAATTCAATCTCCTTATTAATTAACAGATGAGGAAACAGATGAGTAAGGCCCTGTGGCAGCCCTTGGTGTATACCATTTGATTATCACATGAATTCAGAGTATTCTGAATCTTTCTGTTACAAAGTGATGTTAAAATCCCAAGACCAGCTAGGAAGGTAGAAGCAATCATGCAGTGAGTATCTCTCCTAGTATGAGAAATAAGAGATTACCAGTCCCCGATGCACTGCCGTACAAACCTTCTCTTTTGACAGTGTAGGCTCTATTCTCCTGAATTAGGAATTCAATATCCCAATGTACTTCTTATTTTGTTACATATGGCAGCTTTTGGCATCATTTTTGCAGTGTGGTTATTTTCAGACCAACACTGTAGACCTAGTTTAATCATTTTTACAGGTGCTTTTTATTTTTTGTGTTAATAGGACTTTCTTCTTCCCTCCCTCCCTCCTTTTCCTCTTTTCTATTACAAATATTGTGTAAATTATCCTTTACACAAGTCTTCTGGTGTGCCTGGATTGTGGATGGTATCCAGTCAAGTGAGAGCACTTGACATGCATCTGGTTTGAATTAAGATGTGCTAAAGGTATAAACTGCTCACAGGATTTCAGGAGCTTTGTATAAAATATTCATAAAGAAATCATTAATTCTATGTGCTCTGTGTTGAAACAATCTATGGGATCTATGAGCATATAATTTATATATCTTATATTTATATACAAAATGAAATTCTAGACATTTTGGATTAGATGAAATATTTCTAAAATTAATTTCTTTACTTTTAGTTGTTTCAAAACACATCTATTGAACTATAATTTATGTATCCTGAAATCTATATATTTCTGTTGTATAATTCAGTGGTTCTTAGTAAGATTACACAATTGTGTGGCCATCACAATCACATTTAGAATATTTTTGTCACACAAAATGAGATCTCCATAGCCACCAGCACTGATCCCCATCTTTCCTTCCCTCTCCTCAACTTATCATTTCTCCTTCATCCTCAGGCCCTAGAAAGTCACTTCCTGACTCTGTCTGTTAGTCTGCACTAGACATGATTTTAAAAATATTCCTTGTGTTTGAGGATAAGCATATATCCCCTGACCAACATTTCTCCCTATTTCTTTCCTCCTATCTACCCCACCTCTGGTAAACAGTATTTACTCTCTACTGTGAGACCAATTTCAGATTCTCCACCTGAGTGGGACTGTGAGGAATGTGTTTTTTAATGCTTGGCTTATTTCATGCAACATAGAATTCTCTAGGTTATTTCATGCTGTGTCAAAGGAGAAGAGTTTTTAATGGATAAATAGTGATGAATTGTGTATATAAGTCTGTGTATGTGTGGCATTTTCTTTAGTTACTCACCTGCTTTTTTAATCTTTAAAACATAGTTACTAAGGAGTGTGTATTACATGTGAGGTTCATATCTATGTGCAAATATTAATAAAAATTAATTGCTACAAAGCAGTTTGCTAAAGGGACTGTATCAACACTTATCATTATCAATAGTCATTATAGGTTCATTTCATAATTTCATTCAACTGTCCAAAGCCTTATTCAAGGCTTAAAATCCCATAGGCTTACAGCCTTTGGGCATCTGTGAATACATGGACTCTTTCTCTACTTTCTGTTGCTACTGCTGAGCATATGTCTTTTCTATGTCATTGGAATGGGTTTCCTTAATAGAATTTCTAGTGATAAATCTTTTGTGTGTTGGATAATATACTTAGTCAGGATACCCAGAAGATGTTCCAACTGGTAACAAGGACATATTCTCCACTATGTTCATAGCAGCCTTATTTACAATAGCCAGAAGCTGGAAAGAACCCAGATGTCCCTCAACAGAGGAATGGATTCAGAAAATGTGGTACATTTACACAATGGAGTATTACTCAGCTATTAAAAACAATGAATTTATGACATTCTTGAGCAAATGGATGTATCTGGAGGATGTCATCCTGAGAGAGGTAACTCAATCACAAAAGCAATCACTTGATATGCACTCACTGATAAGTGGATATTAACCCAGAAACCTAGAATACCCAAGATACAATGTCCAAAACAAGAAAATCAAGAAAGACCAATGCGTGGATACTTCATTCCTCCCTAGAATAGGGAATAAAATATCCATGGAAGGAGTTGTAGAGACAAAGTTTGGAGCTAAGATGAAAGGATGGACCATCCAGAGACTGCCCCACCACAGTGGTCCATCACATAATCAGCCACCAAATGCAGACACTACTGTATGCGCCAGCAGGATATTGCTGAAAGGACCCTGATAAAGCTGTCTCCTGGGAGGCTTTGACAGTCCCTGACAAATACAGAAGTGGATGCTCACAGTCATCTATAGGGCAGAACACAGGGTCCCTAATGTAGGAGCTAGAGAGAGTACCCAAGAGCTGTAGGGGTCTGCAACCCTATAGATGGAGCAACAATATGAATAATCAGAACCCCCAGAGCTCATGTCTCTAGCTGCATATGTATTAGAATATGGCCTAGTTGGACATTATTGGGAAGAAAGGTCCTTGGTCTTGCAATCTTTATATGCCCCAGTACAGGGGAATGCCAGGGCCAAGTAGTGGGAGTGTGTGGGTAGGGGAGCAGGGCGGGGGGAGGGTATAGGGGACTTATGGGATAGCACTTGAAATGTAAATGAAGAAAATATCTAAAAATATCAAATGGATTTGTTTACTAATATCTTATTAGTTTTAAAAATGTTATGATGTCAGAAATAATTTTTCTTGGACATTTTTGTGCTGTTTCAGTACCAAAATAACATTAGACTCTTAAAATGCATGTGGGCTTAACTATATATTTCAAGTATATGTTATTTTACCAAATTTTCAAAAGCTTTCTCATGTATACAATGTACTGATCATATCATCCCTTCTGTCCCCAAGACCTCGAAGATTCTCCCACCTTCTAGTTTTCCCTTCCACCCTCATTTCCTCTTTTTTTTTTAAATTTAAATAAGCCATGGAGTCTAGTTTATGCTGTTTATATATACTCATGAATACAGTGTTAACCACTGGAGTATCTATTGTCCACCAACCATGGGCAACTGCTTAAAGAAGGCTGACTTTCTCTCCTGAGGAATCCAGCAACTGTCAATAGTTTCCGAGCTAGGGTTGGGGCTCCTGAACCCCTCTCCCAATCTCTTTGCTGTAATCCCAACCTTGCATAGGTCTTGTGCAGGCAACCATAGCTATCGTGCATTCATGAATACAGAGGTCTTGTCATGTCCTGTAGACACTTTTGCTGTGGTCCTTCCCAACTTCTGGCTCTTAGTCTTCTGTGATGGTCCCTGGGCCCTGGAAGGAAAGAATATGATATAGAAGTCTCATTAATGGTGGAGCACTTCTTCTCTGTATTTTAACCAGATTTTTAAAAAATTGTGAATGAGCTTCCGAAATTCAGAAACACTCCTAATCTATTAGGGTAGTGTAATCATGGGTTTTGCAACCAGTGCCCCAGATCCTTAATAATCACTCAGAGGCTTATTTATTTATGAATAAATGCCCAGTATGTAAGCTTTGGCTTGTTCCCTGACAAGCTTGCAACTTATATAGCCCATTTAAACTATTTTATTTCTGCCACAAGACTTGTCACCTTTCCTCAGTTTCATGTGTCCAGCTTCCTCAGAGTACCAGGCAAATCTCCTCCCATTGAGTAGAAATACTAGAGTTCCAGTATTTCTAGCAGAACTCCCAGCTTATATGCCCTGCCTTTTGCTGATATACCATCAGCATTTTATTGACAGGTGATGTTTCCATACAGTGCAGAAGAGGTTATCCCTACAGGGTAGAATTTGGCCTTTGCTTTTGTTTCTTTTTTATGTGACTAAGGTTTGTATTTACTTAGTGAATTTCTTATTAAAGAGTAGTTTTGATTCCTATCTCATTTTTGTAGCCAGAACATTTAACCTCATAACAGTCTGTTACTTGAAATTGACAATCACCTAACATCTACCACATGCAACACTTTATTCTTTACATCTTTTATGTGCATTCTTCCCTTTAAGGTACCAAAAAGACAGCTTTCCTTTTCTTAGGTCTTGCATTTGCAATGTAGATTTTTATGCTTAAATTTTTTCTACCAAATATAAAAGTGTTTTATGAACCACAGGATTCTATATTTTCTGTATTAAGGCAGTTTTAGCTTTTTTTTTTTTTTTTTTTTTGGTTTTTCTAGAAAGGTTTTGGAAATCACTTTGTAGACCAGGGTGGCCTCAAACTCAGAAATCTGCCTGCCTCTGCCTCCCAAGTGCTGGAATTAAAGGTGTGTGCCACCACTGCCTGGCCAGTTTTAGCTTTTATAAAGTTTCTTATCATCTTTTCATTTTAAGTTGAAAAGCTCCATTCAGTACTTTTCAATCAGGCCTCCTACTTTTATTTTTTTAAATAGGAAAGTCTTAATTTCCCTGTTGTTTTTATTTTTTCATTTTTTATTGGTTATTTTATTTATTTAATTACACTTCAAATGTTATACCCTTTCCCTATTTGCCCTCCACAAGTCCTCTATACTCTCCCTTTCCCCCTGCCTCTATGAGGGTGCTCCCCCACCTGCCCACCTACCCTGCCTCATTACCCTATAATTCCCCTAACCTGGGTCATTGAGCCTCCACAGTATCAAGGGCCTCCCATCCAGTGATGCCCAACAAGGCCATCCTCTGCTACATATGCAGCTGGAGCCATGGGTCCCTCCATGTGTACTCTTTGGTTGGTGGTTTAGTCCCTAGGAGCTTTGGGGAGTCTGGTCAGTTGATATTGTTGTTTTTCCTATGGGGTTGCAAACCCCTTCAGCTCCTACAGTCCTTGCCCTTACTTCTCCACTGGGGTCCCCACACTCAGTCCAATATTTGGCTGTGTGCACCTGCATCTGTATTGGTCAGCCTCTGGCAGAGTCTCTCAGGGGATAGCTATACCAGGCTCCTATCAGTAAGCACTTCTCGGCATCAGCAACAGTGTCTGGGTTTGGTGTCTGCAGATGGGGTGGATCCATAGGTGGGACAGTCTCTGGATGGCCTTTCCTTCAGTCTCTGCTCCACTCTTTGTCCCTGCATTTCCTTTTGACAGGAGAAATTCTGGATTAATATATTTGAGGTATGTGGATGGCCCCTTCCCTCAGCTGTGGGCCAGGCCTATCCACTGGATATGGTCCCTACAGGTTCTTTCTCCCCTCTTTTGGGTATTTATGCGAATGTCCTCCCTGTTGGGTCCTGGGAGCTTCTTGGGTCACTGCATCTGGGACTTTCTAGTGGTTCCTCCAGTTCCCCCTCTTCCACTGCTACATACCTACTTTCAATTTTTAGGCCCTCTGTACTTCTTCATCTCCTTCCATATCTGAACTGCCCCCATTTTTCCATGCCCCTCCTCTCTCCATCCCAGGTCCCTCTCTCCCTCTACTTCCCAGAGATTATTTTCTTCCCCCTTCTGAATAGGACTGTAGTATCCACACTTTGGTGTGATTTTTTTTCTTTTTGGGTTTCATATGGTCTATGAGTTGTATCATGGGTATTCTCAGCTTCTTTTTGTCTATTATCCACTTATCATTGAGTACATATCATGTGTTCTTTTGTGACTGGGTTACCTCACTCAGGATATTTTCAAGTTCTATCCATTTGCCTGTGAATTTCATGAAGTCAGTGTTTTTAATAGCTGAGTAGTACTCCATTGTGTACATGTACCACATTTTCTGTATCCATCCCTCTGTTGAGGGACACTTGGATGATTTCCAGATTCTGGTTATTATAAAAATGGCTGCTATGAACATAGTGAAGCAACTGTACTTATTTTATGTTGGAGCATTATTTGAGTATATGCCCAGGACCCATAGCTGGGTCCTCAGATAGAACTATTTTCAATTTTCTGAGGAATCACTAGACTGATTTCCAGAGTGGTTGTACTGGTTTATATTCCCAACAGCAATGGAGCAGTGATCCTCTTTCTCCATATCCTTGCCAGTATCTGTTGTCACCTGAGTTTTTGATCTTAGCCATTCTGACTGGTATTTTGATCTGCATTTCCCTGATGATTAAAGATGTTGAACATTTCTTTAAGCGCTTTTCAGCCATTTGAGAGTCCTAGTTGAAAATTCTCTGTTTAGCTCTGTACCCAATTTTTAAATAGAGTTATTTGGTTCTCTGGATTCTAGCTTCTTGAGTTCTTTGTATATTTTGGATGTTAGTCCTCTATCGAATGTTCCCCTTTGCTTTTAAAGGACAGTTCAATACTGTCCTTCTGAATATAGTATCCTTGGTATAGTCTGTAGATTTTTCTTCTCTTTGAGTGCATTTTAAATAGTATACCAATCCTTTCATAATTTTATTCTGAAAAATCTGTCAATAGAATAGATACCCCTTGTCTGTAACAAGGTGTTTACACTAGCTACTTTCTAGTTTCTCTTTTCATGGTCTGTGACAGTGGGGTTATGAAATGTGGCACCAGAGGTCTTTGTAGTTTTATTTTAGATGGAGATCTTGGAGTTTCTGAATGTCTATACTTGTTGCAAGCCAGGCCAATCCCAGGTTTTCTCAGAGGCGCTGATGAAAAGGAACATAGTTGTGTGTCATTGTCTGGAGCAGACTTGTCAAGTTCTGGCTTGGAAATGGGGCCAGGATCTGGAAGGGGTTCAGTTTTCAGTTCCTGGGGACTAGCTTTTGCACCTGAAGAGTTATCAACCCCAAGGCTGTTTCGACTGTGGTGCCCTTGAGCTATCCTGGGTTCCCTTTGTGTAACACCACTTGATTAATTATTTTATTGGCTATGCCCCACTTCCCCAATTAAAACAGTATAAGATGTTGCAGCACTTACAAATTTGTTGGCATAAGACAGTTTTTCTCTTTGTTTTCTTATCTATTTGTTTTTCCCCCTGGACTCTGCCACTGAAGACTGATCACTAAAGACTGACTGGGACATATCATATGTCCATTTATTTTCTTAGTTTTATGTGTTATGCTGTCTATAATTTTTTCAAGCTGAATCTCCCACAATGTGTGTGTGTTTGTGTATGTGTGTGCTTCAATTTAATGCCTTATAAGTCTTTTTGGTGACTTCAGTTTTCCTATACTTGTATTCCTTTTCCTCTTCTATTTTTGCAATTTTGAATGCCCAGCCTTTTGGTTCATAGTTCTTCCTCTTCCCTAATCAAGTGTTCTGATGAGTTTGATTTAAAAAACAACTAAAGAAATAATGTTTTGAAAATTTAATAAATGAGTACTTAGATTATATAAATCCCTTCCCCTTTCCTCTACACAACTCTTCCTCTGTGTTTTCTCAGCTCTCAAACTCACAGCCTCTTATTTTTAATTATTATCATTGCAGGCACACACACACACACACACACACACATCCATGTAGTGTGGCTCACATGTGCTTAGAGAAGATACTTTGGTATTTAATAAACTACCAGGGGGATTTTTTTTTCTGGAGAATGCAGATTCTCCTCTGTTCAGCAGCCATCATTTCCTGTAATTCTTCATTGAAACTTTATTGATTTCTTTCCAACTCAATGTCTTATTCCTTAGTTCAAGAGGTCACTTTTTTTTGATACCTTCTCTCTTTGCTAGTGTTATCATTTTGTCTATGCACTTTTTCCTTGGTTTGGTTTAGTTACCTTGATTTAGTCACTTATGTATCTGTGAGTTCTTAATTTACTGAATATCTTATGATTGTAGTTTTGGAAATTTCTGTGGTATTTCATGTGTCTATATTTTTTTACAGTCAGTTTCTAGAGATTTATTTTTACTTTGGTTAAATTATGTTTCCATCTCTTGGCATTCCTAATTGTCTTCTATTGGTCTACAGCATTTGAAATCTTCGCCACCTAGGTTTTCCCCAGTGAGTGCAGGAAGAGACTCTGGGGGGTCTTTCCAAAATCTTCTAGCATTCTACATAGTGGAAAAAACACACGTTCTGAAAATTTTGAAAATTCATTGGACTATCTTTAATATTTTTAGAAAATTGTTGGTTCTTATATCCATATTAAATATTTTTATACAAACCTTTTTCTTCTGTGTCTTCTGTCTTCTATGTCCTCTGTCTTCTGTGTCCTCTGTTTTCTGTGTCCTCTGTCTTTTGTGTCCTCTGTCTTCTGTGTCCTCTGTCTTCTGTGTCCTCTGTCTTCAGTGTCATCTATCTTCTGTGTCCTCTGTCTTCTCTGGCTCCTATACTTTTCTACCCTCTCTTCCCAGGGATTTCTGAGCCCTGATGGGAGCGATTTAATGATAGTCTATGTAGAACTATGTGTTCCAAGGATACTTTCTCTGTATAATTTCTGGCTGTGGGTCTCTGTATCTGTTCTCATATGCTTCAGAAGAAGGCCATCCGTCTCTTCCTGCATTCCTTCCCTCAACCCCATCTCCCCATTCCTCATCTAATCTCCCTCTTCCTGTCCCAACAAGTCAATAGTCCACTTGTAGAATCTACTCTACTTTCCCCTTCCAGGGAGATCCATGTATTTTTCCCTAGTTCCTTCTATCCTTAACCTTCCTCAGTTTACAGATTGTAGGATTATAAGTTGGTCATCATTTATTTAATGGCTAATATTCAAATATAAGTAAATATATGGCATATTTATCTTTCTGAGTCTGGGTTAACATACTCGGGATGATTGTTTTCTAGTTCTATCCATTTGCCTACAAATTTCATGATGTCATTTTTTTTTGTTTTGTTTTGTTTTTTGAGACAGGCTTTCTCTGTATAGCCCTGGCTGTCCTGGAACTCACTTTGTAGACCAGGCTGGCCTTGAACTCAGAAATTCTCCTGCCTCTGCCTCCTTAGTGCTGGGATTAAAGGCGTGCGCCACTCCGCCTGGCTATGATGTCATTTTTTAACAGCTGATTTATATGCCACTGTGTAAATGTAGCACATTTTCCTTATCCATTTTTCAGTTAAGGAACATCTAAGATGGTCCTAGTTTCTGTCTACTAAGAATAAAGCTGTAATAAACATAACTGAGCAAGTGTCCTTGTGGTAAGATGGAATGTCCTTTGGGTATAAGCCTAAGAGTGGTAATCTGAACCTAGAGGTAGGTTCCCAAGGAATTTCTGAGGAACCTGTATTGATTTACAAAGTAGCTATACAAGTTTCTACTCCTACCACCAATAGAGGAGTGTTTCGCTTGCTTTGCATACTTGCAACCATGAGCTGGCATTTCAGTTTTGATCTTAGCCATTCTGACAGGAATAAGATGGAATGTTGGAGTCATTTTGATTAGCATTTCCCTGATGACTAAGAAAGGATGTTGAACATTTTTTAAAATGATTCTCGGCCATCAGAGATTCCTCTGTTGAGAATTCCGTTTGGATCTGTACTCCATTTTGTAATTGGGTTATTTAGTTTTTACAATATCTAGTTTCTTGAGTTCTTTATATAATTTGAATATCTATCGGATATAGGGTTGGTGAAGAACTTTTCTCATCCTGTAGGCTGCTGTTCTGCCCTTTTCACATGGTGTCTTTTACCCTACAGAAGCTTTTAAGTTTAGTGAGGTCCCCTTCCTCTTCTCTTCTCTTCTCTTCTCTTCTCTTCTCTTCTCTTCTCTTCTCTTCTCTTCTCTTCTCTTCTCTTCTCTTCTCTTCTCTTCTCTTTTCTCTTTTCTTCCTTCCTTCCTTCCTTCCTTCCTTCCTTCCTTCCTTCCTTCCTTCCTTCCTTCTTTTCTTTCTTTCTGTTTTTTTTTTTTTTTTCCCGAGACAGGGTTTCTCTGTGTAGCCCTGGCTGTCCTGGAATTCACTCTATAGACCAGACTGGCCTTGAACTCAGAAATTCACCTGCCTCTGCCTCCCGAGTGCTGGGATTAAAGGTGTGCACTACCAATGCCCAATGAAGTCCCATTTTTTGATTGTTAACTTTAGTGTCTGAGTTGTTGGTGTTCTGTTCAGGGAGTTGTCTTCTGTGTCAATACGTTAAAGGTTATTCCTCATGTTCTCTTCTATCAGGTTCAGTGTATCTGGCTTTATGTTGAGGTCTTTGATCCATTTGGACTTGAGTTTTGTGCAGGGGGGTAAGTATTGTTCTATTTGTATTTTTCTGCGTGCAGACATCTGGTTTTACCAGCATCATTTGTTGGAGATGTTTTCTTTTAAACACGTTTTTCAAGGACTAAGATCCTCCATATATGATAATGTTTTTTTCTGTCCATAGAGTAATGTGAATATCTGAAGATGCTTATGTGAGCATCTAAATGTCTGTGTCTCTGTTGTAGTTGTTATTATTTTTCTATGAGTTTTGATTTGGGATTTGTTTGTTAACAGTTTATAATTTTGGAACATGATGGTTGATGATCTTGGGGATACAGCAATGATTGATGTAGTTAGATTTTGGAACACAATCCTACATGTGGTTAATCATCTTGGGGATGCAGTGAAGCCTGTGATGTAGTGCCGTTTGTCATGAGGATATCTTTCTTATTTCTGGGATAAGATCTTGTAATTTTGGTTGTGACCTCCTTGAATACCAAGATAGTGTAAACTAAAACCTCCAAACCTGTTTGAAAACAGGCCTTTCTTCTCTTCAATAATTTTTAGGTCAGCTTAGTCACAAGTGGCTCAATGAGAAAATTGATGAACATTAAGCTCTTTAATCCCAAAGGGTGTGATACATTGACTGGTTCACTGCATGTCCCAATAAACTGAAGCTATCAACAACTGATTGCTAGCCACTTAAAGTTTCCTAACAGCAAGGAGTCAACAAATGTTAAATTCAGCTCTGCAGACATGGGCAGAAAAGTGTGGACACACATTTTCAATTTAAATGCCTTCAAATAGTTCTTATTTGCAAAATTCAGCTGTCTATTACTTTTTCTAGAACTCTTATAGGCAGGTGGAGCTTGAGAAATGAAAATAAAATATATAATAGTGAATTGAATAAACATTTAGGCATTGTATTGCACAGGAAAATGGCTTTTCAGTTCTTGTGTGGAATCAGAAACGGATTGCTCACTCTCAAACTAAACTGTAACCTTGTATCCTCTGTGAATTAAGACAACCATAGTCCACTTAGTAGGTCATGAGATGATACTCTGCTCTGTTCCAATGGAGCGTTTTGGTTCAGCTAATGTTGCCATGCAATGCCTACACTATACTACAACCAGAAACCTGGTACATCCAATAAAAAAAAAAACCCAGAGAAAAATTTTATTTTAGCCCAGTTTGTAGCTCTGATAAATGATGATTTACTTCATCAAGAATCACTTTTGTTATCCACCATTTAAATCAGAAATATACAAGTTTTAGTGGAGAGGAATTATCTGGGGAATTATTTACCCTTGTCAAATATTTAGCATCTATAAATAGATAAAAAACAAATGTAGGAAGCACTTAGTAAGCAGTTACATTTCAGACCCACAGTGCAAAATGGATCAGAAAAGACAGATCTGTGGTATTGGGGCTGGTGGAGAAAGAGGCTTTATGCAGCTGAGATTGGTTATGGCTTGCATCTGACTCGGCAGAAAGTCAAATGACATCTGGGGACATCTCTATTTTTCCCTCAAATTTGTTCCTCAGACAAAGGACTGTAGCCAGAGCCTTTTGAACAAGAATCTAGACTTGTCTCTGCCAAAATAACCCACTAAGTTTTTTTTTTTGTCTTGATTTGGAAGATTGAGAAGAGAGAAGAAATACATCATCAACTCCAAAAGCTCTTGACTGAAATAAGCAAATTTTCTAATGATTATGACATGATCATAAGCAGCAGGCTGTTTGGAGAGAAAACATACCTCTTCCTTCAAGTAAGTTCTGCTGCTGTATTTGCCACATCTATATGTGGTAGCAACAAATGGCCAGTATCCCTGTTAGGACCGAGTTCTGGGGCTATGCTGCCATGTTGGCTGCTTGCCATGGGACTGTTTCACTAGGCATTTTAGTCTGCTTTCCAGACAAGCAGTTCCTTTCTTAGTCTTCTGAGTGTGTACCTGGTTTTTTCTTTAATCGTATCTGCATGACCATGCATGGAGGAGGGAATGAGAAACATTTTACTCAGGACCTAAAAGTCCAGGTTTTGACATTAGTTCTCCTAATGAACATTTAGTAAAAAGCATTTGTGCTTAATAAGTAAATCCTTCAATCTCTTTCTATTTCTCTCCTAAAGAAATACATAGATTATGTTGAAAAATATTACCATGCATCTCTGGAGCCTGTTGATTTTGTAAATGCTGCAGATGAAAGTCGAAAGAAGATTAATTCCTGGGTTGAAAGCCAAACAAATGGTAGAGTATGAATTGGGTTTTCACCAAGAAACACCTTTTGAACACTGGCTGTGACCAAAGCCTTGGGCTTGATGCCACACAGATGCCAGATGGATGAGCTTTGGGAAAAGCTAGAGATGGGATTGGCAGAATTGTACAGTCAAGAATCAGCATAAAGGTCATCTAGGGTGCTGCAGAGAGTGGAATGGCCTCTGCATGCATGGAGAGAGTGCAACTGTGGGGAATTGTTTGCACAGGCTGTGACTCACACTATCTTTGCAGTCTTAGGGCTTGTGCCATGCTTACCTTTAGCTTATTCACTGTACTGCAGACTTCTTTCTTTCTTTCTTTCTTTCTTTCTTTCTTTCTTTCTTTCTTTCTTTCTTTCTTTCTTTCTCTCTCTCTCTCTTTCTCTCTTTCTTTCTTTCTTTCTTTCTTTCTTTCTTTCTTTCTTTCTTTCTTTCTTTCTTTCTTTCTTTCTTTCTTTCGTCTGGGGCCCTCAGTGCAAATGGTATAGAAGGTTTCCACTTTCTTTGTTAAGTGAAGTTCATACAGCTCTTCTGCCAGGACCCATCTGCTGCCTACAGCTAGGGTCACTTGGGTCTCTTTCACACTTGGGAATCTTGTAGGAATTATTAAACCTTCAGAACCTTCCATAGTAGAAAATTTGAGGAATCCCTTCCGTCCTTCTCTTCTTATACTATTATAAATCAAACATATAAGAAACATTAAGATGGAAATACTCTTTGGGGAGCAATAAGTAATATCTACCATTTTCTATTACCTCCATTAATGAAATCTATCTTATCAGTGAATATTTTTCTTAGTATTTTATCTAAAGAAAGAAAAATTAAAGCAATCAGAAAATAGGAATATGCTGAAAAGTCAGCTGAAGAGATTTTTTTTTCAGTATCTAATATGGTGAGAACTGAACAAGAATCCAAAATGTAAATTTCTGGGGCTAAGAAGACACCTAACATAACAGAAATGGCAGAGTTCAGATCTGCAGAACCCATGTCAAAACTGAGGATAGCAGGGTGCATCTGTAACGAGCATTGTGGGTTTCAGGGTGGAGAGAGGTAGACACTTGCTAGCCAGCTAGCTTACTTGAAGTGTTGGGATCCAGGTTCAGGAAACATCTCTGTTGAGGTGGAGTGTGATAGTGGAAGACAATCTGATGTTGGACTTTGGTGTACACAGGCAAGCACCCCGTCTCAAGTATATATCACAAATTCTGTTTTGAAAAACACAAGTAACTTCTAAACGACAACTGTGATGACTTTATTCAAAGATGGAGCTACAGAGACAAAGTTTAGAGCTAAGACGAAAAGATGGACCATATAGAGACTACCCCACCGGGGGATCCATCCCATAATCATTCATTAAACTCAGACACTATTGCATAGGACAGCAAGTGTTTACTGAAGGGACCCTGATATAACTGTCTCCCACAGAAGTGGATGCTCACAGTCATCTATATGATGGAACACAGGGCCCACAATGGAGAAGGTAGAAATAGAACCCCAGGAGCTGAAGGGGTCTGCAACCCTAGAAGAGGAACAACAATATGAACTAACCAGAACCCCCAGAACTTGTGTCTCTAGCTCCATATATAGCAGAAGATGGCCTAGTTGGCCATCATTGGGAAGAGAGGCCCCTTGGTATTGCAATCTTTATATGCCCCAATACAGGGGAACGCCAGGGCCAAGAAGTGGGAGTGGGTGGGCAGGGGAGCAGGGCAGTGGGAGGGGGAGGGAACTTTCGGGATAGCATTTGAAATGTAAATTAAGAAAATATCTAATTAAAAAAATTGAAAAAAAAAAGAATAAATAGCCAAAACTGAGTGAATAGGACATGCAATGTAGTGATCACAGGTGCACACATAGAGAACCATTTATTCAACAACCCCATGAAGCAAGTCATATTTCTATTTTATAAGTGTGGAAGCTGAGGTGCAGAGAATATAAATAAGTTGCCTCAGCTGGTAACAACTGTATGAAAACAGACAGTATGAGAAAGTCCCCACTGACCCTTGGTGAGCAAGGCCCGTCAGGTGTTCACTTGGCTACAGTGTTAATGATTAGCCAAGTCCACCCACATCCATACCAGCCATACACACAGTTCATGATTTGCAGTACAAACCAGTCTTTTCTGTTCCTTTTTTCTCCCAGAAAAAGTCAAGGACCTGTTTCCAGAAGGTTCTTTGAACAGCTCCACCAAACTGGTGCTAATAAATACAGTTTATTTTAAAGGCCTGTGGGACAGAGAATTTAAGAAAGAACACACGAAGGAGGAGGACTTCTGGCTGAATAAGGTATGGTTCGTTATATATGCCTGCTTATATCTGACATGTGCAGTCTAATGCCATTTGGCCAAATGATTAGTCAGTTACTCTGACTTTTGCCACTGCTTGAGGCTGTATTATTTCCATGGGCTTCTTGGGTGCCATATGACTTTGATTTTAACAACTTTGTTTCTGTTTATCTGTTGAAGAACCTAAGTAAACCCGTGCAGATGATGGCTCTGTGCAGCTCCTTGGGCTTCACCCTCTTAGAGGACCTGCAGGCGAAAATTGTGGGGATTCCTTATAAAAACAATGATATCAGCATGTTTGTGCTTCTGCCTAATGAAATAGATGGTCTGGAGAAGGTAAACCGTAAACCTCTGCATCTCCTGGTCTATACCGTTTTCTATCACTCTGTGTTGTATCCCTTGTACCCAGTGAACCTGGCAACAGGGCTTCTGAACATTGGATGCCTGGCTGTGTCACTTCGGAAGTATTTCTCACTTTGTCAAGTGGCTACCAGGTGATCTTTGTCAAAGAATAGATTTATTGAGAATAACTATTATGAAATTGTATTGAGATAAACTAAATGAATATTTTAAGTTGTATTGGGGGGGGGTTCTGAAGACTCTCTCTAGCCTTTTGAGGAGTAATTAATGCCTATAAACATTTTGCTTGGAAAACTGTATGTCTGTGAAGACAGAGGTTTTGCATGCAGATTTTGAATTTAAGATTTCTTCTGATCCTTATTCTTGACTTAGGTCCAACTTGCTTCTTTTTCAAAAGAGTGTCAAGGCTAGTGTTTTGTGTTTTGGACACCAGAAAAGTGTAGCTCCAAATACTTATTCTATAAGTTATTTTCCAAACATAAATCTCCTAGACTTCCTTATTACTCAGTATTCTCATCTATTAGATAAGCCTCTGGGGCTTAATATGTGGAATTTTTTTTCTATGACTAGGGAAGTGCAGCCTGGCATGTGTAGAGGGCATAGAAAGCACTCATTGAATTTAATATGTGCTATGGAAGGTTGCTAGCTTTGTAAGTTGAACAATATTGTGGAACAACATGGGACACACATTGGAGCTTTACACATACATACACATGCACACACACACACACACACACACACACACACACCTCTCTTTCTGGGTATCACTCTAAAGAAGTGGTTTAGAAGCTGAAAACTGACTTTGTTAGTTATAGCAGCAATTTCACTTTCAATGTTGAATACTCTAGGGTGCCTAATTTGAAATTTATAGTAATTGTTAAATTTCTATCTGCAGAATTTATCAACAATTATTATGATGCTTCATATATGTTAGATGTCTGAAAGGGGAATAACTAATGTTGACTCTTGTCTAACACTTAGGGACTTGACAGAAGTGTTATGTAACTTTATCAGTTTATAGGAGACTTATAGTGTAAAAAGTTAAATACATAAAAAGTAGATATCCCCTGTGATTGCATGTGTTCACACATACAGAGAAACTAGAGGAGAGAAGAAATGGAAATGCAGATTTTGAAATGTCTTGTTTTTAGTTTGAAAAATTCACTTCATGCTATAGACAGTTAATATAATACAAGAAAATAGAGAATATGAGACAATATTCTTTTATGTAGACACCAGAGTGCAATGGAGAGTCTGCATTTATTTCTAAGAGTAATGCTTTCTGGCTGCCTCAAGCTGGTATGTGGATTTTAAAATGTTCTTGGATCCCTTTCCAACTGTAGATAATCGATAAAATGTCTCCTGAGAAGTTGGTGGAGTGGACGAACCCAGGACACCTGAAGCAAAGGAGGGTGGACCTGCGCCTGCCCCGCTTGCAGGTGGAGGAGACCTATGATCTCGAACCCGTGCTGGAAGCTGTGGGCATTCACAGAGCCTTCAGCGAGCAGGGGGACTACTCAGGAATGTCTGCGCGCTCTGGGCTGCATGCCCAGAATTTGCTGCACAGATCGTTCCTGCTGGTGACAGAGGAAGGCGTTGAGGCCACTGCAGGCACTGGAGTGGGCCTCAAGGTCTCGTCAGCTGTGAGCTGTGAACTTGTGCACTGTAATCATCCATTCCTCTTCTTTATCAGACACAGAGAGTCTGACAGCATTCTCTTTTTCGGCAAGTTTTCTTCTCCCTAAGATAGTCAAACTGGAACATTAGAGCACCAAGTAGCACTCAGGATTGACAGACCATGGGGTTCATATTTGTGCTTCAAAGTCCTTTGCACAATGGCAGCAACAGCATATTTTCCTAATTTTGTTTAAAAATTAATCTCAATCATGCGTGCACCATCCAGGAGGCCAATCAGCTCAAGCTCAGTTCTTACCTTGTCTTCCTTCGAAAGTTGTCAGTTCCAGGAGCGTGCCCTGAGGGAGGAGGGTTGCTTGTTCTTTGTTTTTGTTTTTTGTTTTAAATGAAGAGTTATGGAAGACTTTAGGATTTATTCACTTCTATTATCTTGGCATTTTGTAAGGCATAGTAAAATAAAACAATTTACTAGCTAACGTGTTTCTTTTTTCCTTTCCTGTTAGATCCTGAGGACCTGTATTCAGGAAAGAGAATAATTTAGAAACATTCCAGTGGAGTATAGACATTAAATGCCAGAACAAATTAACTAAGAATATGCCAGTCAGAGAGATTTCCTTGGTTTTGTCCTCCATTCTGACAGTCTATCCCCCCCCCCCCCGTCAGTGTTAGAAACCTTTTGGTATTAGAAATAATTGTGAATGTAAATGTACCCGATCAATATTCTAATCCTGTAATTATTTTGATCTTTGGAAAGTAAATATTTGGATTGTCCCTTAGAAGAGCAGCTTTTTTTCTTTCTTTAAGTTTTGTTTTGGATTCTTGAGTGTGGGATGGCTACAGTCAGATGACATTTGTTTTTAATTTATTCTTCTTTATTTTTCAGACTATAATATAGCTACAATATTTCTTCTTCCCTTCAAGCCCTCTCATATACTCCTTTTTCTGTTTCAAATCCGTGGCATTCCTTTTCATTAATGGTTACACACACACACATATACACATGTATATACATTCCTAAACATAATCTGCTCAGTCTGTACAAAGTCAGTCAGTCATCTGTGTGGTTTCAGGGCTGATCATTTGGTACTGGGAAGCCCGCTGGTGTGCATTCTTCCACTCTCAGCCTTCCCTTGTAGTTCTTTTGGTTTGAGACCATAGGCTTCCCCCAGTTCACTCTGGCATGCTTATTGGTAATGAGATGACATTTTCTTAGTGTGGCATTTGAAAAGCTCTATGTGTTTTGCTGACACTCCATTTTAGACATACTTCAGGCTTCAGTTTTATCAGGTTTTAGTAAGATCACATTGCTGATGTTTTAAACATTTTTTCTTCAGCTATCATTACACAAGTTATGAATTCATTGATTTTTTTTAATATTTCAGAAATAACCTCCAAACCCATTAACAGCCGCTTCTCTTCTTTTGTACATTAACTAATGGAAGCCATTATTCTGTGTCTGGTCTATGGATTTTTCTGTTCTGGATACGTAACATAAGCAACACAGATGATGGTTTGTTATCCGATTATTTTTTACTTACCACAATGATTTAAGATTCAGCCAAGTCTTTTCACATATCAGTGCTCACTTTTTTATTATGTTTAATATTTCATGTACAGATGTATCAGATTTTGTTTAGTCAATTATCAGTTGATAAACATTTACTTTTGATTTATTAGGCATTATGAATACTTGTGTGTGTAAGTTTGTTCTTTATAGGTATGTTTCCATGTCTCTTGGATTATGCTGGCCCACATGTCACCTTTATGGTTACCATATTGAGAAAATGTTGAATTGCTCTACTTCACAACCCTGTAGCAAAGTATAATAGATTTATTCTGGGCGTGGTGGTGCACAGCTTTAGTTTCAGCACTGAGGAAGGCAGAGAGTATCTGAGAGAGGAGATCTATCTGATCTAAGACCAAGTTCCAGGCCTGTAGGATGCTATCTAAAAAACCAAAACCAAAACGAATTTGTTTCTCTATATCTTTGCCAGTATTTATTATAATTAAAATTTAACAAATGTGGCATTGTATCTTACTATAGTTTCTTTTCCCTCCCTCCCTCCCTCCCTCCCTCCCTCCCTCCCTCTTTTACTCTCTCTATCCTTTCCTTCTTTGCTTCCTTTCTTTCTGTTTTGAGACACGGTCCTTCTCCATAGCCCTGGATGTTCATGACTCACTGTGTACTTGGATTAAAGGTATGTGCCACCATGCCTGCCCTGTAGTCCCATCCTGTAAAATATAATCAGAGGCCAGATCATCAATATTGCTGAGATTACAGTTTTGGCATCACATCTAAGCTCTCCTTTCCTACACAAAGAACACTTCATTTTGTTTTATTCTACAAGTTTTGTGATTTTGGTTCTTCCATATACATCAACAGTCTATTTGCAGCTTCTGTATGTGTGTTGTGTGTCGGGGGAGTTAGAGCCTCAGTTTAGTTTACTGATTTATTGCACATTAATATAAAATTGTTCATTTAAAAAAGTAATCACAGTGATGTAAAATTTTCTTGGCATCTTTATTTTTAAAAACTCAACTGATTAAAAGTATACATTTTTGCATCTGCGCTCTCAGTTCTGTTTCGGTGATTTATGCTGCTGTTTGACAGTACTGAGTCTTCTCACCCACTGATGTGAAACAGCTCCTCAATTATTTAGCCATTCCCATTCTTTGAAAATATTTATATTTGAGAACTATGTGCATTCAGCACATAGCCTTCTTCTCTTTTACTTGCCTTGACTTTCCGATTCTGTCAGACGTGACACTTTCTTAATTTCACCTCTAACTGTTTACTGTTAACTTGTGTATTTATGACATCCTCACACACTGTTTTGGTTCTTCCATGTTGATATTCTCTGCATCCTGAGTTGTCCTAATTGGTTTCATGTGGGTGTCACAGACTAAAGCTTACTTTTCTAGATGTTCCTTATTACATCCTTTTCTATACTCTATTCATGGGGATTTTCAGGATGTTTTTGTAAAGCACATTTTTCTTTTTCCTTTTCTTTTTCTTTTTCTTTTTATTTGCCTTTGCCTTTTTCTTTTTCTTTGGGTATTAAATAAAGCACACACTTGATCATTGTATGTAATATTATTATTTATTGGTTGCAGTTAAGTACTACCTGTTGGTGGATTTGCATATAAGTCTGTAAGGAATGAATGTTCCACTTACATAAGGTCCTGAGAAATCGCTACCAGGCATCTTTTCTGGCAGGGGATGAGAAGGCGAAACCAGCTCTGCCGCTTCTCTCGTTCATATGGCCATCTCTTCTCAGCCTAATAAAAAGGCAGAGAAGAAAGAGAGGGGATGATTCATCACCACTATTAATCAGACTGTAAGAAGTATAGTGACTCAAAATGCAATAGGGACAGGCCAACAAGTAAACAGATGGAACAAGAGCGTTGCTAGCTATAGTCTCCATCCTGGGTGTTGATCAGTGTTTCCCAACAGCTAGCTACACATAAGGGGTTTTTCCACTCTACCCCCACTTTTATATTTGAGCTCTCCTTATTTGAGTTTCCAAGTGTGTTCAATGGATGTTCAACATCTCTGAAAGTTGCAGGAAAAGTGGTGGAAAATCTTAGTCACATTGTTTGGCAGCATACTATTTGACAAAAGCAGAGAGCTTCTTGCTACACATTTTGTGGCTGCCAGCTGGTGCTAGTCTGGTAAAGCTGCTATAATCATAGCAAGGCTCTCAAATGGTCTAGGTGATCATTGTGGCCACTCTGCACAGACGTCTACTTCAGGTGGGGACAGGGACTGGGAATTCATGTGAAGATCATGGGAAATGAGCTTTCTTTCATTGGGATCTTTTAGGTAGAACACAGAAGTGTTGACTAAAACTAGACTTTTTTTTCATCATTCTATATACTGGTATAGAAGGAATTTGAGGAATATATGATCTCCCCTAGGTTAATCTTGACAACATGTGACTGTTCTGGGAGATAGCTGAAGTCTAGCTACTTTGAATAATGAATAGAAAGCAGAATCACTTGTAGGAATTAGCAGCATTGATGGCAGAGCTAGATAATTTAGAAAGTAAAAATCTCAGCTGATATTTTTGACTTGGAATAAACCAGAGGGAAAGCAGCAAGTTGTTGTAGAATTAAACCCCAAACATTTGCTAGTTAAGTTGTGTTTTCAAATAAAAACTGGCTCTCGCTTTCATTGAAGACAATTTATGCATTGCATACGTCACATCTTCAAAACAGTTTTGTTTGAATCAGACAGAGCTCAGTTGAAGGACTATAGTGACCATGTAGGATGTATTCGAAACACCGACCAAGGGAGTCCACTACCTAGATGTTACTTAGTGAAATTTCCCAGAAGTGGCCCTGCCTGAGCCCTCATGTACACAGGTAGAAGTGTCCCTGCCCAATCCCCTGTGTACACAGCTTGAATTATTCCTTCTTCATTGGTGCATAATTGTTTGCTTTTTTATCTCCTAGAACACAGGTAAGTTAATTGCACATTTACCCCATAATGAGATATTATACTTTTGAGGATAACAACGATATCTTATTCTTCATTTCTTAATAATTTCTCATTGTAAATATTAAGGTTTTTTTGGATGCCTTTTGCTAAAAACCAAATAGCTTTATTTAGAAAGGTTTCAGTGAAAACAGCCCTCAACAGATTCAAAAATATTGAAATTGTCCCATGCATCCTATCAGATCACGATGGACTAAGGCTGCTCTTCCAATAACAACATAAGTAGCAAAACACCATCATTCACTTGGAAACTGAACAACAATCTACTCAATGATACTTTGGTCAAGGAAGGAATAAAGAAAGAAATTAAAGACTTTCTAGAGTTTAATGAAAATGAAGCCACAACATACCCAAATTTATGGGACACAATGAAAGCATTCCTGAGAGGTAAATTCATAGCTCTGAGTTCCTACAAAAAGAAAATGGAGNCATTCATGATAAAGGTCTTGGAAAGATCAGGAATTCAAGGCCCTTACCTAAACATGATAAAAGCAATCTACAGCAAACCAGTGGCCAACATCAAACTAAATGGAGAGAAACTGGAAGCAATCCCACTAAAATCAGGGACCAGACAAGGCTGCCCACTTTCTCCCTACCTATTCAATATAGTACTTGAAGTCCTAGCCCTAGCGATCCGACAACAAAAGGAGCTCAAGGGGATAAAAATTGGAAAGGAAGAACTCAAATTATTACTATTTGCAGATGATATGATAGTATATATAAGTGATCCCAAAAACTCCACCAGAGAACTCCTAAACCTGATAAACAGCTTTAGTGCAGTAGCTGGATATAGAATTAACTCAAGCAAATCAATGGCCTTTCTCTATACAAAGGATGAACTGGCTGAGAAAGAGATCAAGGAAACATCACCCTTCACAATAGTCACTAACAATATAAAATATCTTGGAGTGACTCTTACGAAGGAAGTGAAAGATCCGTATGATAAGAACTTCAAGTCTCTGAAGAAAGAAATTGAGGAAGAGCTCAGAAGATGGAAGGATCTCCCATGCTCATGGATTGGCAGAATCAATATAGTAAAAATGGCTATCTTGCCAAAAGCTATCTACAGATTCAATGCAATCCCCATCAAAATTCCAACTCAATTCTTCAAGGATCTAGAAAAGACAATTAGCAAGTTTATCTGGAATAACAAAAAACCTAGACTAGCAAAAACTGTTCTCAACAATAAAAGAACCTCTGGTGGAATGACCATGCCTGACCTCAAGCTGTACTACAGAGCAATCGTTATAAAAACTGCATGGTACTGGTACAGCAACAGACAGGTAGATCAATGGAATAGGATCGAAGACCCAGAAATGAATCCACACACCTATGGTCACCTGATCTTTGACAAGGGAGCTAAAATCATCCAGTGGAAAAAAGACAGCCTTTTCAACAAATGGTGCTGGCACAACTGGCAGCTATCATGTAGAAGACTGGGAATTGATCCATTCTTATCTCCTTGCACTAAGGTCAAGTCTAAGTGGTTGAAGGACCTCCACATAAAACTAGAGACACTGAAATTAATAGAGGAGAAAGTGGGGAAGAGCCTCGAAGATATGGGCACTGGGGAAAAATTCCCTGAACAAAACAGCAAAGGCTTGTGCTATAAGATCAAGAATTNCTCTAGGTGGAAGAATAACCATGAACTAACTAGTACCCCCTGAGCTCATGTCTCTAGCTGCATATATAGAAGAGGATGGCCTAGTTGGCCATCAGTGGGAAGAGAGGCCCCTTGGTCATGCAGACTTTATATGCCCCAGTACAGGGGAACGCCAGGGCCAAGATGTGGGAGCGGGTGGGTAGGGGAGCAGGGCCGGGAGCGGGGAGTGTATAGGGAACTTTCTGGATAACACTTGAAATGTAAATGAAGAAAATATCTAATAAAAGTTGAAAAAAAGAGAAAGGTTTCAGTGTTATCCAACTATGGATAGCAATATTAGAAAGGTTTCAGTTTAATTGATCCAACTTTATTTTTGTGAAGAAACATAAACTCATTAAAATGTTCTCTGAGCTTCATAGAGTAAAATAAGACCCATGGTCTCTGAGAATCAAGTGCTCTTTCTGCAAGTTAATTTAAAACAACGGGTCTTGGTTTGAGTGGTGATGAGTCACATTTAGAGAAGTTTTCAGGTCAATTGTAAATGGCTGTCCATATTGCATTCTTTTTTTTATAGCAAAAAATATTTTTATTAGACATTTTCTTTATTTACATTTCAAATGCTATCTCGAAAGTCCCCCATACCTTCCCCCGGCCCTGCTCCCCTACCCACCCACTCCCATTTCTTGGCCCTGGAGTTCCCCTGTACTGGGGCATATAATGTTTGCAAGACCAAGGGGCTTCTCTTCCCAGTGATGGTCGACTAGGCCATCTGCTACATATGCAGCTAGAGACAGGAACTCTGGGGGTACTGGTTAGTTCATATTGTTGTTCCACCTATAGCATTCTTTACAAGTTATTTCCTTCTGAGAAAGGGGCAGAGTGACTGAAGGAATGGGGTACTGTGGAATAGGAGAATTATGACTGAATTAAGATATGCTTCCAAAGGAAGATTCCAGAAGCTCATTACCAAAGTCTGATTTCAGATTCTACCATTTACTATATGCCATATCACCTGGTATGTCACAATTTAGACATCCATAAAATGTAAATCACTCTAAAAATAATAGCATATGAGATTGTTTTGGAGATTAAATAATACAGATTGCAATTTAAGTCTAAAATGTGTTCCACAAGGCATAGTGTTTGAACACTTGATTCCCAAGTACTGGTGCTGTTTTAGAAGGGGTGAAACTTTTAGAAAGTGTCTTACTAAAAGGAGTAATTTGTTGATGGTAGGCTTTGAGGCTTGATAGGCAGTGACTGTTCCTTTCTACAGTTTACACCCTGACTGTGGACACTGATACTCCTGATGCAATGCCTTCCCTACCACAGTAGTCTTTGCCTTCCAATGGTAAGGCTAAACAAACCCTTCCTCCTTTTAATGGTTTGAAACAGGTACTTGGTCTCAGTAAAAAGAAAGGTAACTAATACAAAAGAGCTTCAGAGAATGCTTAGAAATTAATGTGTCCAATAAGTTACATTTCTCTTTCATGTGCCCCCTTGAAATCTCCACCATCTTCTTTGCTCTCTTATTGGCTGTGATAATTGAGTTTAGTAATTCTGTTAGTTTGACTTGCAGGAAGAAAACATAATTAAGTGGTATTGTGGGGTTTTAAAACAAAATTTAGAATATAAACATCTTATTTACCTTAGATTATCTTAGAGTTAAAAAAAAAGTAGATCACATTGCATAACATCTCCCACTACTGTCCCTTAATTACCATGTTACATGTATAGTGACATGTAAAACCACCATTGCTTGATTCCTCTGGGAGGCAGTATTTTAAGATGTACTTTCAAGTTCAAGGCCCCTTGGGTATACCCACTTTTTCCAGTTATTCAGGCAGGTGATTATCTAGGTGTTGCCAATATTAGGTATTGCTGAGGGGGGATTTAGCAAAGTAATTAACATCCTGCATTAATGGCTTTTAAGATAAAGAAACTATCAGAGTGGGATAGACTCTTCAATTACACAGGCTTTTAAAATATGGTTTAGACATCAGAGAATTGATGTGAGTGAAATTCCCTCACTAGCTTTGAAGAGAACACCATGCTATTCCATTAAGCTGCTTGTACCCAATGTATTTTTCTGCTTAATTCACTACAGTGAAGAATCAGTATCAACTTAGCTGTCCATTCAACAGATGAATGGATAATGAAAATTTGATAGTGTATATATAAGAATATATATTACTTCTTATTTTTTTTGTTTTGTTTTTTGAAGCTGAGAAAGTAGCTCTTTATCACTTTTTTTTTAATTTTTTCTTATCAGATGCTTTCTTTATTTACATTTCAAATGCTATCCGGAAAGTTCCCTATACCTTCCCTCCGCCCTGCTCCCCTACCCACCCACTCCCACTTGTTGGCCATGGCGTTCCCCTGTACTGGGGCATATAAAAAGTTTGCAATACCAAGGGGTCTTTCTTCCCAGTGATGGCCTACTAGGCCATCTTCTGCTACATATGCAGCTAGAAACACGAGCTCTGGGGGTACTGGTTAGTTCATATTGTTGTTCCACCTATAGGGTTGCAAACACCTTCAGCTCCTTGGGTGCTTTCTCTAGCTTCTCCATTGGGGGCCCTGTGTTTCATCCAATAGATGACTGTGAGTGTACACTTCTGTATTTGCCAGGCACTGGCATAGCCTCATACAAGACAGCTATATCAGAGCCCTTCAGCAAAATCTTGCTGGCATATGCAATAGTATCTGGGTTTGGTAACTGATTATGGGATGGATCCCCGGGTGGGGTAATCTCTGGATAGTCCATCCTTTCATCTTAGTTACAAACTTTGTCTCTGTAACTCCTTTCATGGGTATTTTGTTCCCTATTCTAAGGAGGAATGAAGTATCCACACGTTGGTCTTCCCTCTTCTTGATTTTCTTGTGTTTTGCAAATTGTATCTTGGGTATTCTAAGTTTCTGGGCTAATATCCACTCATCAGTGAGTGCATATCTAATGACTTCTTTTGTGATTGGGTTATCTCACTAAGGATGATATCCACCAGATACATCCATTTGTCCAAGAGTTTCATAAATTCATTGTTTTTAAGAGCTGAGTAGTACTCCATTGTATAAATGTACCACATTTTCTGTATCCATTCCTCTGTTGAGGGACATCTGGGTTCTTTCCAGCTTCTGGCTATTATAAATAAGGCTGCTATGAACATAGTGGAGCGTGTGTTCTTATTACCTGTTGGAAAATCTTCTGGGTATATGCCCAGGAAAGGTATTGCTGGATCTTCCAGTAGTACTATGTCCAATTTTCTGAGGAACTGCCAGACTGACTTCCAGAGTGGTTGTACAAGTTTGCAATTCCACCAGCAATGGAGGAGTGTTCCTCTTTTCCACATCCTCTCCAGCATCTGCTGTCACCTGATTTTTTTGATACTACCCAGTCTGACTGGTGTGAGGTGGAATCTCAATGTTGTTTTCATTTGCTTTCCCTGATGATTAAGGATGTTGAACATTTTTTCAGGTGCTTCACAGCCATTCAGTATTCCTCAGTTGAGAATTCTTTGTTTAGCTCTGTACCCCATTTTTTAATGGGGTTATTTGAATTTCTGGAGTCCAGCTTCTTGAGCTCTTTATATATATTGGATATTAATCCCCTATCAGATTTAGGATTGGTAAAAATTCTTACCCAATTTGTTGGTGGCCCTTTTGTCTTATTGACAGTGTCTTTTGCGTTACAGAAGCTTTGCAATTTTATGAGGTCCCATTTGTCAATCCTAGATCTTACAGCACAAGCCATTGCTGTTCTGTTTGGGAAATTTTCCCATGTGCCCATATCTTCTAGGCTTTCCCCCACTTTCACCTCTATTAATTTCAGTTTCTCTGGTTTTATGTGGAGGTCTTTGATCCGCTTAGACTTGAGCTGTGTACAAGGAGATAAGAATGGATCAATTCACATTCTTCTACATGATAACCACCAGTTATGCCAGCACCATTTGTTGAAAATGCTTTCTTTTTTCCACTGGATGGTTTTAGCTCCCTTGTCAAAAATCAAGTAACTATAGGTGTGTGGATTCATTTCTGGGTCTTCAATTCTATTCCATTGATCTACATGTCTGTTGCTGTACCAGTACCATGTGGTTTTTAACACAATTGCTCTTTGTACAACTTAATGTCAGGCATGGTGATTCCCCCAGAGGTTCTTTTATTGTTGAGAATAGTTTTGGTATCCTAGGTTTTTTATTATTCCAGATGAATTTGAAAATTGCCCTAACTCAGTGAAGAAATGAGTTGGAATTTTGATGGGGATTGCATTGAATCTGTAGATTAGTTGACAAGATAACCATTTTGACTATATTAATCCTGCCAGTCCATGAGCATGGGAGATTTTTCCATCTTCTGAGATCTTCTTCAATTTCTTTCTTCAGAGACTTGAAGTTCTTATCATACAGATCTTTCACTTCCTTAGGTAGAGTCACACCAAGTTATTTTATATTATTTGTGACTATTGTGAAGGGTGTTGTTTCCCTAATTTCTTTCTCAGCACGTTTATCCTTTGTGTAGAGAAAGGGTATTTATTTGTTTGACTTAATTTTATATCCAGCTACTTCACTGAAGCTGTTTATCAGGTTTAGGAGTTCTCTGGTGGAATTTTTGGTGTCACTTATATATACTATCATATCATCTGCAAATAGTGATATTTCGACTTCTTCCTTTCAAATTTATGTCCCCTTGATCTCCTTTTGTTGTCGAAATGCTCTAGCTAAGACTTCAAGTACTATATTGAATAGGTAGGGAGAAAGTGGACAGCCTTGTCTAGTCCCTGATTTTAGTGGAATTGCTTCGAGTTTCTCTCCATTTAATTTGATGTTGGCTACTGGTTTGTTGTATATTGCTTTTATTATGTTTATGTATGGGCCTTGAATTCCTGATCTTCCCAAGACTTTTATCATGAAGGATGTTGGATTTTGTCAAATGTTTCCTCAGCATCTAAGGAGATGAACATGTGGTTTTTGTTTGTGAGTTTGTTTATATAATGGATTCCGTTGATGGATTTCTGTATATTAAACCATCCCTGCATCCCTGGGATGAAGGTTACTTGGTCATGATGGATGATTGTTTTGATGTGTTCTTGGCCTCGGTTTGCAAGGTTTTTATTGAGTATTTTTGCACTGATATTCATAAGAGAAATTCGTCTGAAGTGCTCTTTCTTTGTCGGATATTTGTGTGGTTTAGGTATCAGAGTAATTGTTGCTTCATAGAATGAATTGGGTAGAGTACCTTCTGTTTCTATTTTGTGGAATAGTTTGAGGAGAGTTGGAATAAGGTCTTCTTTGAAGGTCTGATAGTACTCTGCACTAAACCCATCTGGTCCTGGACTTTTTTTGGTTGGGAGACTATTGATAACTGCTTCTATTTCTTTAGAGGAAATGGGGGGGGGGCTGTTTAGATTGTTAATCTCATCCTGATTTAACTTTGGTACCTGGTATCTATCTAGGAAGTTGTTCATTTCATCTAGGTTTTCCAGTTTCGTTGAGTATAGTCTTTTGTAGTAGGATCTGATGATGTTTTGGATTTCCTCAGATTCTGTTTTTGTGTCTTTTTTTTTTTTATTTCTGATTTTGATAATTAGAATACTGACCCTGTGACCTCTATTTAGTCTGGCTAAGGGTTTATCTATCTTGTTGATTTTCTCAAAGAACCAGCTCCTGGTTTGGTTGATTCTTTGAATAGTTCCTTTTGTTTCCACATGTTTGATTTCAGCCCTGAGTTTGATTATTTCCTGCTGTCTACTCCTCTTGGGTGAATTTGCTTCCTTTAGTTCTTGAGCTTCTAGGTGTGCTGTCAGGCTGCTAGTGTATGCTCTCTCTAGTTTCTTTTTGGAGGCACTCAGGGTTATGAGTTTTCCTCTTCAGACTGAATTGTGTCCCATAAGTTTGGGTATATTGTGGCTTCATTTTCATTAAACTTTAAAAAGCCTTTAATTTCTTTCTTTATTTCATCCTTGATCAATGTATAATTGAGTAGAGTGTTGTTCAGTTTCCATGTGAATGTTGGCTTTCTATTATTTATGTTGTTATTGAATATCAACCTTACTCTGTGGTGATCAAATAGAATGCATGGGATAATTTCAATATTTTTGTATCTGTTGAGGTCTGTTTTGTGACCAATTATATGGTCAGTTTTGGAGGAGGTACCATGTGGCACTGAGAAGAAGGTATATCCTTTTGTTTTAGAATAAAATGTTCTGTAGATATCTATTAAATCCATTTGTTTCATAACTTCTATTAGTGTCCGTGTATCTCTGTTAAGTTTCTGTTTCCAGGATCTGTCCATTGGTGAGAGTTGGGTGTTGAAGTCTCCCACTATTATTGTGTGAGGTGCAATGTGCGCTTTGAACCTTACTAAAGTTTCTTTAATGAATGTGGCAGCCCTTGTATTTTTGGTTGATTTTACCTTTGATGAGTATGAAGTGCCCTTCCTTGTCTTTTTTTTTTTTTATAACTTTGGGTTGGAAGTCAATTTTATTGGATATTAGAATGGCTACTCCAGCTTGTTTCTTCAGACCATTTGCTTGGAAAATTGTTTTCCAGACTTTCACTCTGAGGTAGTGTCTGTCCTTTTCCCTGAGGTGGGTTTCCTGTAAGCAACAAAATGTTGGGTCCTGTTTGTGTAGCCAGTCTATTAGTCTATGTCTTTTTATTGGGGAATTGAGTCCATTGAAGTTAAGAGAAATTAAAGAAAAGTAATTGTTGCTTCCTGTTATTTTTGTTTTTAAATATTGGATTCTGTTTTTGTGGCTGTCTTCTTTTTGGTTTGTTGAAGGATTATTTTCTTGCTTTTTCTAGGGTGTACTTTCCCTCCTTGTGTTGGTCTTTTCCCGTTATTATCCTTTGAAGGGCTGGATTCATGGAACGATATTGTGTGAATTTGGTTTTATCATGGAATACTTTGGTTTCTCCATCTATGGTAATTGAGAGTTTTGCTGGGTATAGTAGCCTGGGCTGGCATTTGTGTTCTCTTAGGGTCTGCATAACATCTGTCCAAGATCTTCTGGCTTTCATAGTCTCTGGTGAGAAGTCTGGAGTAATTTTAATAGGCCTGCCTTTATATGTTACTTGACCTTTTCCCTTACTGCTTTTAATATTCTATCTTTATTTAGTGCATTTGTTGTTCTGATTATTATGTGTTGGGAGGAATTTCTTTTCTGGTCCAGTCTATCTGGAATTTTGTAGGCTTCTTGTATGTTCATGGACATTTCTTTCTTTAGGTTTGGGAAGTTTTCTTCTATAATTTTGTTGAAGATATTTGCTGGCCCTTTAAGTTGAAAATCTTCATTATCATCTACTCCTATTATCCGTAGGTTTGGTCTTCTCATTGTGTCTTGGATTTCCTGGATGTTTTGAGTTAGAATCTTTTTGCATTTTGCATTTTCTTTGATTGTTGTGCCCATGTTATCTATGGAATCTTCTGTACCTGAGATTCTCTTTCTCACTTTTTTATTAGATACTCAATATAACCCTCTGGTTAGTCTGTCTAAGGGTTTATCAATCTTGTTGATTTTCTCAAAGAATCAGCTCCTGGTTTGGTTGATTCTTTGTATAATCCTTTTTGTTCTTACTTGGTTGATAATCAGGCCTAAGGTTGAATGTTTCCTGCTGTCTACTCCTCTTGCATGTATTTGCTTCTTTTTGTTCTAGAGCTTTCAAATGTGCTGTTAATGTACTCTCTCTCCATTTTTTTTTTTTTTTTGAGACAGGGTTTATCTGTATAGCCCTGGTTGTCCTGGAACTCACTTTGTAGACCAGTCTGGCCTTGAACTCAGAAATCCGCCTGCCTCTGCCTCCTGAGTGCTGGGATTAAAGGGGTGTGCCACCATGCCTGGCTTATCTCTGCTTTTATTGTGTCCCTTAAGTTTTGGTATGTTGTGACTTCATTTTCATTCAATTCTAAAAAGTCTTTAATTTCTTTCTTTATTTCTTCCTCGACCAAGTCATAATTGAGTAGGGCATTGTTTAGCTTCCATATGTATGTGGTCTTTCTGTTGTTTTTGTTGTTATTGAAGACCAGCCTTAGTCTGTGTTGATCTGATAGGATATATGGGATTATATCAATCTTTTTGTATCTATGGAGGCCTGTTTTGTGACTGATTATATGATCAATTTTAGAGAAGAAACCATGAGGTGCTAAGAAGAAGGTATATTCTTTTGTTTTTAAGATGAAATGTTCTATAGATGTCTGTTAAATCCATTTGGTTCATAACTTCTGTGAGTTTTACTGTGTCTCTGTTTAGTTTCTGTTTCCATTGTTGAGAATGGTGTGTTGAAGTCTCCCCCTATTTTTGTGTGGTACATTGTATGCTTTGAGCTTTAGTAAAGGTTCTTTAATGAATGTGGGTGCATACCATTTAGAGCATAGATGTTCAAATTGAGAGTTTATCCTGGTAGACTTTTCATTTGA
The DNA here is from genome assembly GCA_902729485.2 of Mus minutoides. Classification (NCBI taxonomy): domain Eukaryota; kingdom Metazoa; phylum Chordata; class Mammalia; order Rodentia; family Muridae; genus Mus; species Mus minutoides. The sequence goes on along the minus strand of LR749956.1, from coordinate 660,974 downwards.
TCAGTATGAAGTGTCCTTCCTTAGCCCTTTAAATAACTTTTGGTTGAAAATAAATTTTCTTTGTTATTAGAATGGCTATTCTAGCTTTTTTCTTGGTACTATTTGCTTGGAGAATTGTTTTCCAGCCCTTTACTCCGAGGTAGTGTCTGTCTAACACTGAGGTGCATTTCCTGTATGCAGCAAAATGCTGAGTACTGTTTATGTAGCCTGTCTGTTAGTCTATGTCTTTTTATTGGGGAATTGAGTCCATTGACGTTAAGAGATATTAAGGAATAGTGATTGTTGTTTCCTGTTATTTTTGTTGTTAGGGGTGGAATTATGTTTGTGTGACTATCTTCTTTTGGTTTTGTTAAAAGAAGATTACTTTCTTGCTTTTTCTAAGGCGTAGTTTCCCTCCTTCTGGTGGAGTTTTCCATCTATTATCCTTTGTAGGACTGGGTTTGTAAAAAGATATTGTGTAAATTTGGTTTTGTCATGTAATATATTGGTTTCTCTGTTTATGGTAATTGAGAGTTTTGCTGAGTATGGTAGCCTGGGGTGGCATTTGTGTTCTCTTAGGGTCGGTATGATATCTTCACAGGATCTTCTAGCTGTAGTAGTCTCTGGTGAGAAGTCTGGTGTAATTCTGATAGGTCTGGCTTCATATGTTACTTGACCTTTTTCCCTTACTGCTTTTAATATTCTTTCATTCTTTTGTGCATTTGGTGTTTTGACTCTTATGTGACAGGAAGAGTTTCTTTTCTGGTCTAATCTGTTTGGAGTTCTGTAGGCTTCTTGTATAATTATGGGCATCTCTTTCTTTGGGTTAGGGATGTTTTGTTCTATAATTTTGTTGAAGATATTTACTGGCCCTCTGAGTTGGGAATCTTTGCTCTCTTTTATACCTATTATCCTTAGGTTTGGTCTTCTCATTTTGTCCTGGATTTCCTGGATGTTTTGGGTTAGGACCATTTTGCTCTTTGTACTTTCTTTAACTTTTGTATCAATGTTTTCTATGTTATCTTCTGCACCTGAGATTCTCTTTTATCTCTTGTATTCTGTTGGTGATGCTTGTATCTATGATTCCTGTTCTCCTTCTTAGGTTTTCTACCTCGAGGGTTTTATCCCTTTGTGATTTCTTTATCATTTCTATTTCCATTTTTAGATCTTAGATGGTTTTATTCATTTCTTTTGCCTGTTTGATTGTGTTTTCCTGTAATCCTTTAATGGATTTTTGTGTTTCCTCTTTAAGTACTTCAACATGTTTACCTGTGTTCTCCTCTATTTCTTTAAGGGAGTTATTTATGTCCTTCTTAAAGTCCTCTATCATCATAATGAGATGTGATATTAGATACAAATCTTGCTTCAGAAGGTGGAATGGCTTATCCAGGACTTGTATTGTGGGAGAATTGGGTTCTGATGATGCCAAGTAACCTTGGTTTTTGTTGCTTATGTTCTTAAGCTTGCTTCCTTTGATCTGGTTATCTTTAGTCCTACCTGCTCTTGCTATATTTGACTGGAGCCCGTCCTTCCTTTGATCCGGATTGTGTCAGAACTCCTCAGAGTTCAACTGTCTGATCTCTTTCATTCAAATTCCAGTGTACATCTCATCATTTTAGGGGTTGTTCTAAAGCTCAATTTGTCCTCTATTGACAGCCAATCAGGCCTTTGCTTATGAGTGTTAGCTTGGAATGTACATTTTCATGTTCTATTCATTATTGACAATTTTAATCACATTTATAATGAAAATTGAAAGGGTGTCATATACTTGGATGTAGAGATCACTCTTGTTAGTTGGAAAATCCTAGCAACCCAGAGAGGTGTGATGTGATAGCAGATTCCTCACACTTACCATGAGGGTTTGGAGAGATTGTTATACACTGAGGCCTCATGGGGAGAATAGAGACAGCCACAAGAAAGTTTAAGAAGCTCTAATAAGGTCAACTTTTTTGACTTCTATTAAGCTTAAAGTTTGGAACAAAGGTGAGGAAGGTGAATGCTGTGGTCCAGGCTTGCTTGCTTTGAATTTCCCTTATTTGCCACCAGAGGGAGCTCCAGTTCTTTCTTATCAACATTATGGTGTTCAGAGGAAGAAGAGAGGATTGATTTGGAACCCTCAGTGGTGATGTGTCAAAAAACGGAGTTAGTGGTGGATCTCTGCATCCGCTCCCATCAGCTGTTGGAGGAAACCCCTCTGATGACCGTTGGACTAGGCACCAATCTATGCTGACTATTATTAGTTGTCATTTCATTGATTTTTTTTCCACTTATATTCGGTTCTATCTTGGGACTCTGGGCTGTCTACTCTCTGGTAGATATGAGTGGGTTTCAGGTAGTTTAAAAGTTTACAAAAGAGATTCATTTGTTAACAACATGAACAGTATTTAAGATGAGCTTGGGGAAGACAGAAAACCTTTTGTGGAACAGAAGGAGCAGAAGGGCTTTTTCCTTCTGTCTAGGACACTTAATGTATTACATTTAGAAGACAATTAAAGGAAACTCAAAGAAATTGATGACCTTGTAAATATGATAGTTGCTCATATAGTTTAGCATGAGAAATACCTTAAGTCTATAGTTAAAAGATAACCATAAAAACCCTATATTTGTAGCTATGATAGCTCTAGTATAGATTTAGCATGAGAAACACTTTATGCTCATAATTAAAAGGCAACTAAAGGAAACTTTCAAGTTCGAACTTGTGATTATAAAAGTTGAATCATATATAGGAATGTTTTATTAGGGTTAGGCTAATTTATAAGAACTCTGTTGGTTAATGTTAGGACAATGACATAGGAAGGAGAAAAAGAAACATGAACCATTTAGTCACTGGAAACCGAGTTTAGATAACAGAAGGTAACATCTGTGAAAGCTTACAACTGAGCTTGTGTATCCTTTTTCATGAAGCCTGTAAGCAAGGCAAACCTGTCTGTCTTTTTGATAAGAGCTCTGGTAGTCTTAGCTTGTTAAATATCGATTAATGAGCTAATATAGTGGCACGTTACCTTGGGGTAAGCAGCTAGATCTGTTTTCTAGCTACAGTTAGCTTAATTGTCAATGTAGTCAGAAACCCGAGAAGGATAAATTACAATCTGGGAGTCATGTATTAATTAAAATGACAGAGGTTGGTCTATAGTCCCCTATCTAAACACTTCCCAGGTCCCTGCGGTCTCCATTTTAACTTAGACAGAGTCAGTCTGGACATCAGTCCCAAAAGATGAAAAGATTTTTCCTATGGAGTAGGCACTTGGGAAAGGAATGATCCACCTTGACTTAGGCAATATGAGACATTTAACTCTCTGGGTATCCTGTTTTCTCCACAGTGTAGGCCAAGCCCTGGCAGTGGGCAAGTTAATGAAGCAGTGTTTCTCAGTGGTTATCATACCACAATCCAGGTAGAATCTTGTCACAGTGCCCATATCTTTCTTTGAGACCTTGGAGGGTAAACTGTCAGGATTGGGGAGTCTCTGTCACAACAAACCCAAATATTTAACATTACATTTAGCAGATTTCTGACAAGATTGAGTCAGTATCCATGAAGCATATCAGAGTTAGACAACCTGTATTTGTTTAATAACTTGTTCTAGAATATATCTAACAAATGAAGAGAGAACACTGTGACTTAATGACAGTAGCAAAACAAGGTTAAACATATTTTTAAGGCAGTGATATTTAACTTTTTACTGTTTAGGAATCATTATTTTCCAAGGCAGGAAAGAACAAAAACCTTAATTGCTAAGAGACTTTAGCAATTTAGGCTGTACTCCTAAAGGCAGTGAACTAGGGACTGCCCACAACAAAGATGGCATTGAAAGTATAGCACAGCCATGTGACTAAGATATAACATGGGACTTAAGATGTGGCTGAAGCAATAGCATAGCAAAACCTTATCTGCCCACAACAAAGATGGCAGATAGTCACACTATTGCCCCTAGTTTAGATGGTGCTAATGTACGGCCCCCCAAGGAGACCCCCCACTCGAGTCTCGGGAGTTTGTGCACCCAAGGAATCATGAAAGACCGTCTTGATGCAATGCACTCGAGGTGGTTTATTTACGGAGCTCGGGCCAACACGTACCTCACGCAGGAGATAGAGGAGTCGACCACAAGGCTCGAAAGCTAGGGGTTTATATAGTAAATTGGGTAGGGGGTTGGGGAAATTGGCGTGGTTTCACTTGATTGGCTAGTTCAAACATCAGCAAGAGGTACGTACAGCCTGAGGTAATAGCTAACTTTAATTACATAAGGGAGACAAGGTGGCGCCAGGCCAGATGGCTCAGTTCTTCATTAAGGAACACTTCCTGAACCCAAGAAGCAGATGGGTAGAGGAATGTCGCTATCTGTGGGTTCCAGCAGCGGAGGCCCAGTCCTTCACTAAGAGTCCCATGTTATATCTTAGAATGTCACTGTAGAAATGTGACTCTGTATTTTAGAACGGAACAACAGAAGTGTGGCAAAAACAAACATATAGATAAATCTGAGCAGTTCACTGTGAGGGGCATGAGGCTCGGCTTGGCAGTGGGCAGTGGCTGCAGGAGCTCATCTGTGACTCAGCAGAGCAGAATATTGGCAAGTGTTTTTGGACAGAGAGCAATGCCTGAAGCAGTGTTCTATCTCTCCTAGCAACTCTGCTCAGGCAGGAGTGGTGCAGGGGAGGGAGAGGGAGGGGGATGGGGAGGGGGAGAGGGAGGGGGAGAGGGAGCATCAGCCCTTGCCAATGGAGCACTGAGTAGCAGTTGAGTGGGTAGGGGAGGGGGCAGAGTGAATGTTCTCAGGAATATGGTAGCAGTATCAAGGGGGCAGGGAACTGCGATAGAGAGCAAAGAAACAAAGAAAACTGGGGGGGGGGGAGGGAAAAAGCCTCACTAGCAAGTTGTAAAAGTACCTTTTAGTGGCCATGTAGAGTTGTTGGTTTGTGGATAATGGGGCCAAATTTAGCCTGTGAATTAGACTGGGAGGCATGGCTGTGAAGACCTTCCCTCTGGGTGAGAGTAGGAGAGAAGATAGAGATTTGTTGGTTCCAGTGTCCAGAGGACAAATGTGGTAGCAAAGGCAGCAGCAAGACCAGATTGCTAGGATGTCACATGGTGAACTGGGGACTGAGCTCTGGGCCAGCTGTGGGGCTAAGAGCCTAAGGGAGAATGGTTTGCCTAGTCTTAGGATTTTTTCAGGAGTGAGAGAGAACTACTTCCAGGAGAGTGAGAGGGAGGGGGTCACCCAGAACAAAGGTTCAGAAAGAAGGCTAGTCATGACTGTGAATGCCTCTGTCCTCAAGGACACCACAGGGTGGCTGGGAGCTCAGCAACCCTCCCTTGGGACCAGGGAACTTTTACACTGTCCAGTGAGGGGAGGGATCTTAGCAATTTGCCAGTGTTTTGGTGGATGGGTCTAGTGAGTGACCTGATGACTGCAAAGTCCATGTGGCAGCAGAAGATGTGAACCAGTGAGTTTCTAAATTCGAGTCACATGGCACCGATATTGTATCTTATAAAAAAGAAAGAAAGAAACAGGACATGTTTGGTAGAGTGAAGTATGATGAGGTTGAAGGGGGTGCCTTTCCAGGTCCATGCTGAGGCATCCTTTCCCCCAAGTAACAAGCCATCCAATGGATATAGTATAGAATAGAGTTTATTTAGAGTTTATTGGTTTATTTATTGGGAAGGGAGCTGAGGTAGGAGTAGAGCAGGAGAAGCTGGGGGTCTCCTTTCTTGTTGGCTTTTCTTGAGACAGTGGAGGGGGCAGAAGGTCAGCAGAGGCTAAGACTTTGTCTTATGAGATATTTAGGGTTGCTATATAATAGTAACAAGTTTACTTGTCTAGCTCTAAGTTACTTTGCTACTGTAGCTGACCTTTCTTCTGTGTTCCTCTGAGACCTGAAATAGCAGTCTCTGGCACTTACACCTTATCTTAAAACAGCAGGAGATTAAGTAAAAGATAAATTGCTAGAACCTATTCCCTTTTTTTCCAGATGCCTCTTATTTGTCAGACTAGGGGGAAGTTTGGAGCAACAAACTTCTATTTAATCAAGAGAAAAGAGTAACAATTGCAGAAGGAAAAACTTTTACATAAGCAAATATGCATAAATACATACATTCATATATAGATTAATGCATGCACATTTATACATCCATTCAAACAAGTTGGGTCCATCTTGGATGCATTCTCAGAATTACACACACACACACACACACACACACACACACACACACACACACACACACACATCCATACTTACATATGTATATGGAGCAAAAGACCAAGCACCAGTGCAGAAGGAACTCACTGATTCTGGATGAAAAATGAGCTCCAATCTTTATTGCATAGAGAAAGACAAAGTTTTGACTCTTTTAATGCTAAATGACTTAAAACCTAGTTTATAAGAAGCAAGCTGTCTTCCTTTAACGAGTGTAAGCCTGCCTTGTAATTAATAAAAGATCTGTTCTGTCCCATGGTAAGGAGAAGCCTGATTGCTTTCTCCTTGCTCTGCAGCTTTTTTCCTCTTTTCCTTTGCATTCTGCACATTGCTCTCTTAGTTTTTTTATGTTATCATATAGTTTCTAAGTTATTCTACTCTGTATTCTCCTTCTAATCTTGCTTTCTTTTCCTGCTCTGATGTCACAATAATGCTCTTACTCTCAATGTGCTTTCTCCTGATGCTATGTCTGTACTTCTAAATTCTTGAGTTCACTTCTGTCTAAAACGTGTCTGTATAAAAAAAATTCTCCTCTGCTCAGTTCCCTTGAGCACTCTCTTTGTTTTCCACACTTATATATCTTTTTACAATACATGATCACATGGTAAAAAGCTAATCACAAATTCATACATAAAATTCAAATCATAAATTGAAATGAATGTTCACGACAGAATGTTTACATGTATATCCATTAGGAGTAATTATATGACTAAATATTCACCATTTGTTATAGTTCTACAGGTTTATTGAAAAGTAAAAACTATATCTAAGTTATTAGTGAAGTTTTGTATAGATAAACCCGGTCAATATTCATCTTCTGTCTTAGAACCTATAATAAATCATTAGTTACCTCCTTATAACCTTTGTTTAACTGTTTTACAGCCTCTTGGAATGTCCTCTGAATAATAGAAAGTCTAGTTACTAGCTAGAAGCAGATAACTGGTAACACATGGGAAACTGACAGATTTCTCATTGCAGTTTTGACTATCAGAAAAGGGGCTAATAGCAGTCCCTCTATAAAAGAGCTTAATACATACTGATATAATTTTAAGAATTCTTATAGGATCACCATTAATATTTATCTATTTGTATAGACAAATCACTACAAGACAGTACATCTTCTTAGATCTGCAGAGATCTGCTCAAAATGGGTGAGCTAGTACCTTGTGATTGTTAGATATGTTTAATAATAACAGAAAAAGCATATTAATATCAGGAATCTATCCTAAAATGAACTTCTCCTGGACCTTGTCTATGGGAGCTTCATTATAGATATAATCTAAAGTAAAGGAAGATCACCTGCTAGTTATTAGCACATTTCGTATGATGGCTTCTTGCAGGAGAGAAGGGGAGAGAGGGAGAGAGATAAGGGCAGGGAAGAGAGGGAGGGAGAAGTAGAGGGAGAGGTCAGCCAGGAACAGATGGGGAGAAAGTGGGGAGAGGAATGGTGAGAGAAGGGACAGAGAGGGTAAGAGAGTAAGAGGATAAAAGAGTAAGAGAGAGAGAGGAAGGGGCAAACAGACCTTTTTATAGTGAGTCAGTCATACCTGGTTGTTGTAAGGTAACTAGAAGAAATGCTAGTAAACACTATCCCCAAATATCTTGCTAAAAAGGACAGACTGTAGTTTGAAAGTTTTGTGGTTGGGTTGATGTACCAATTCTACTGCTGGGAGCCTTGCTGAATTACAGAAGATGGCTGGTTCAGGCTCCATAGCTCTCATTACTAGAAGTTGTTGTTAAGGCCACTTTCACAGATTCCAGGGCTTTTTCACTGCACCAGGTCTCCACACATCCCCCAAATGCTCCCAAATCTAGCCATCTCTCCCAGTACTCTCTCCATCCAACATTTCTACTTGATCCTTCTTGCCCCAGTTCATCCTCAAAATTTCTTCTATTTACTTCTAGGAAGATCCATGCACTGTTCCTCCTGTGCCCTACTTGATACTTCCCATCTCTCTGTCTGTGGATTGTAGCCCGATTCTCCTTTACTTAACAACTAATGATCACTTATGAGTATCTGCATGTCATGTTTGTCTTTCTGGGTATGGCTTACCTCACTCAGGATGATTTTTTTTTGTTCCATCCATTTGCCTGCAAATTATCTAATTTTTATTGATTCTTTGTGAATTTCATATCACGGACCAGAGTCACATTTATCTCCTGTCCCTCCATACCCACCCTCTGCCTTTGCAACCTCCCCTACCACCAGAGAGAAAAAAAAAATCTCTGGAAAATATAGTGTGTCACAATGTATCCCACAGTATACCTCTTTGTCCATAATTTTTACTTGCTAATGTTCATTACAATGAGTCATTGGTTTGGTTCAAGTCTTATGGCTTCCACTACACTATCAATACTGGATTTTTCACTGGGACATTTTTCAGATATCCCCTCCACATAGTCCAGAAGTTGACCAACGGGGCAGAAGTTGGGGTGGGCCAACTCAAAATCCTGGATGGTAGCCGAGCTGGTCAGCCGGCCAGCTTTCCCACACCCACACCACTAAGGAAAGCTCTCCAGCACTGTTTCAACTAGCTTTCTCAGTGCTACAGCCAACAAGAGGGAAAGTGCTCTCCCATTCTCATGCTCTCAGGCTGGCTCACCTGTCTGCCTGCCAGCAGGACCAGGACCAGGTGCAGAGGCAGAGTGCTGAAGTTGGAAATGGGCAGAGCACAGCTCTGAGACATCAAAATGGCCCCAGGCAGCAGTCTAGACCAAGGCCATCTACCTGGCCTTTGTTGGTAACAGACACCCAATGCTGCAGGGCCACAGATTCAGCCATGGTGGTAACATGCACCAGGACCTGACCATTTCCTTAGCAGGCATCACTGGCTATTCACACCAAGCTGTTAAACCCTCAAGCACCCAGTTCTGCCTCTCTTCATTGTTCCCACATCTCTCTGCTTATCATTATTTTCCATCTTTCCACCACATATTTGTTCATCTTAGTTGAGCCTGAGGTTTCTGGGTATCTGGGGTCTTCTTAGGAGTTCTAAGACATGCCCATACTATGTGGCACTGGGCAGACATCATCTCAAAGGTGGTCTGCCCAGGCCTGTGGCACCAGGCTGGGGGTTTTCTTGGGAGAGGTCTGCCTGCCAAGCCAACTGGTGCTGGACTGGGGCATAGCTCAGGCTTATTCTTCCTGCCTGTAGAGCTTGGCACTGGGCTGGGGATCCCATTAATCTAATTTCTAAGGATTATTCATTTATATTAAACAATCATTGAGCAATGAATGGGAGAAATAGTGTGCAAGGCACAAATATGAAAGACTTGTAATTAAACTGTTCAAGCTCACAGAACTGGCCCTCCGATAGTTTTATCTCATATTGCCCAAATGTGTTTTATAATTGGATATTACACCTACATAAGTATGTAGATTACATAAAGACAAGTGCCCTCTGTTAAATATTAATATAGAGTATCAAACTGCAAAGTAATTGAAGAAATGGCGAATCTTCAGAATTCTGCATTTGTATTGATTGAGAAAATGTTTTTACACAGTCTCACCCACAGCTTTGGTAGAGCCACTGTTTACAACATAAAAGAAATGATTTGAATCAATGAACCTGAAAGTTTTGAAATTTCAGGCTTGCTTCTGTTGTGTAATATGGGGTTTGGCTTTATAAACTAATCATGCCTTATAAAGTAATCTATGTCAGGGTAGAGACTTTTCTGATATAAATCTTCTTTTTCTACAGACAGCAAATCCATTACTCTTTTAAAAAATTTTTATTAGATATTTTCTTCATTTACATTTCAAATGCTATCCCCAAAGACCCCTATACCCTCCCCCTGCCCTGCTCCCTTACCCACTCAGTCCCGCTTCTTGGCCCTTGTGTTCCCCTGTACTGGGGCATATAAAGTTTGCAAGACCAAGGGACCACTCCACCCAATGATGGCTGACTAGGCCATCCTCTGCTACATATGCAGCTAGAGACATGAGCTCTGAGGGTACTGATTAGTTCATATTGTTGTTCCTCCTATAGAATTGCAGATCCCTTCAGCTCCTTGGGTACTTTCTCTAGCTCCTCCCTTGACGGCCCTGTGTTCCATCCTATAGATGACTGTGAGCATCCACTTCTGTGTTTGCCAGGCACTGGCATAGCCTCACAAGAGACAGCTATATCAGGGTCCTTTCAGCACAATTTTGCTGGCATATGCAATAGTGTCTGTGTTTGGTGGCTGATTGTGGGATGATTACTCTTAGTTGGACTGGAATCAAGTGACATCCCAGGCTTGGTGGATTGGTACATCAGAGGTGCATCCTGACATGGTTCAAGACACTGTAACTCTCAAACCCATATCAGATACACAGAATGACTACTGGGTTTCCTGATAAAGATCATGTCCTTCTGAGGAGGAAGGTGTAGTATTTGGTAAAGGATTTGAATTATGTTAAGGTATTCTTCCCAATATTCTTCCACTAAGAGTGAAGACATTGATGGTTGGAGTCCTTCTTGGAGACTTTTGGAGAAATCCTGGTCTTCTGTTGATTTCTGTCTCTGGTCTAGTTTGTGGTGAATTCTGATAGAGGATTCTCCCTGGAAACTTCCTATAAGAGTCAACACATTGACCAGAAAAAAAAAAAAAAACAAAAACAGGTTGATGTAATTCTGCAGCATCACATTCCAGTAAAAGTTTCACTGAACTGGCCCCAGGCATTCCTACTCTTCTGGAGAGAAATGAAGGGCCACCTCCCAAAAGGACAGCATTTCCTCCATGTCAGAATGTATAACAGGATACGACACTCAGCCAACTTTGAGTAAGATGCACCTATATAAAATGAAAGCCAAATTGGGATTTCCTAAATCCACTCTTTGGTTAAGGGACATCTAGGTTTTCTCCAGTTTCTGGCTATTATGAATAAAACTGCAATGAGCATGTTCAATCAAGTGTCCTTGTGGTAGAATGGCATAACTTTTAGGAATATGCCCCAAAAGTGCTAGAGTTAGGTTTCAAGGTAGATAGTTTCCTAAATTTCTGAGAAGTTGTCATATTAATTTTTACAATGGATGTACAAGTTTGCAATCATACCACCAGTGGAGGTCTGCTCTACATCCTTGGCAACATGAGCTGTAACTTGCATTTTTGATCTTAGCCATTCTGACAAGTACAAGATGGAATTTCAAAGTACTTCAAAGTACTTTTTATTTGTATTACTATAATACATAAGAAATAATACCACAAAAATTTCTTTCTCTGAAAAATAAAAAAGCATGTGTAGAAATGTATTTGCACACAATCCCCGAATTAGCAGAGGTGTATTTGCTTTTAACATTCCCTCCATGAATGATTGACATCTGGCAGTTGAAAGGATGATAAAGTAATGAATAAGTTGAAAAGATCACTATTTTATTGAAAATGAATTTTGTAAAATCACAACATTTATAAGCTTATGAAGTGTCCAGATATCTTGTTAAGAAATGTAGATGCTTATATTAATCGGCTTAAAAGGAAGGTATGATTTTCTCTAGCTCACTTAACACAGGGCACAGATACATGCTAGATTAGAAGAAACTATATTAAAATACCCTTCCATCTTTTTTTGATCATTTTCCCCAGAGAATGTATGGATATATAGGCAAAAAGAAGGAAATGAGGAAAAATAGAGATAATAGAGCTAAATTGGCCCAAATAATGAATTATTAGCAGGGTCTTGTGTGTGAGAAGAAGAATGAAGGAAGAGAAACATGTTTCCAGGCCTCAATTAGCCACAGCAACCTTGTTAACTATTTTGGACAAATGGAAGAGACACCACACTTAAGGGGAAGAGATTCTGCCAAAGAAGAGTATGCTGTTGGTCTTGCTGTGAATGATGAAGAATAGGAATGGATGATCACAAGAGAAATCTTCTGCTATTGTTCCTGATATAATTCTGCCTGCCACCCCCGTGGCAGCAGCAGCTTCTGTTCCCTCTTCATTTACCTCCACAAAGGACTTGTGTAAAACATTGGACACCATGAGACCTTGAGTACTGCTCATGCCAGAGAAGTCAGCCTTCTGTGGATCAAAGGCATCGACCATCCCCATGTGTTCCAATGGAACCGGGAGGTCATACTTCTCTTCCACTTTGAACCGAGGCAAAGATAAATACAACTTGGTCATATGCATGTTTTCTGCTCCTGTCCATTCTAGTAACTTGTCAGCAGTGAGTTGTTCTTCAAGCTTTAAAAGTGCAAGAAAAGAGATTGCCGTGATTAACTGAAAGACTGTAACTTACATGAACAATGAATTAAAGAGAAACCTTTAGCAATAAATAAGTACTTTTTTTTGGTTTAGATATACTTATTTAGATAATTAAAGTTAGATTTTATTTCCAATATACAAAAAGCAGAATCATCATTTTGTAAAAATAAACTGTATACATTATTGTTTATTCTCCCAGGCACCTATATTATTTTTTATAAAAGTTTCTTTATATTTTCCTGGACATAGTATTACATTACATTGTCATATAATGTTCTATGTTTATTTTCATTAAAAAATTTACAAATACTTTCTAGTGTGCTATGTATTTCTTTCAACCAAGTTTGACTTGTTCCATATGAGTGTCATTATGTTGATATTTAATATTCATAACTCTGCTTAATTCCTGATTAGACAAGTCTGCATTGTGATTCAGGCTGCGTGTAAAATAATTATAATACAAGGTGAGACACAATATCTCCCTTTAAACTTTTCATTATTGTCATGTTTTATTATTTTCCTTAGTGTCTTACATGAATTTGATACAATAGGAAGAAATCAGGTAATAGAGGGAAGAAAAGGGGACACGAGCCTTACCTTCTTCAGACCATCGATTTCCATTGGCAGTAGGACAAACATACTTAGCTCTTTGCCTTTGTATGGTACTTCCACAATCTTGGCCTGCACGTCCTCCAGAAACGTGAAGTTAAATTCCCTGTTTTGTTTCATCATCTGGACAGGTTTACTTGTGTTCTGCAATGAATCAGGATGTCAAAAGCATATCCTGGGAGACATAGGACAGCACAGATAGCATTGTCGAGACACCAAACAAGTCAGCATTCTCTGAAGACACAACCCTGAGGTTTTTTGAGGTCTAAACAAAGTTTTTTTTTTTCCATTATTCCCAGCTAAGTAAAGTTACAAAAATAAAACACATGATATATTTTATTTTTTTATTTCTGTGATATCACCTATATTTAAATAAAATAATCTACACATCACTATATGTCATTATGTAAATAAACTTCCAACAGTACCTTGTTCAGCCAAAACTTTTCTTCTCTGGTATGTTTTTCATCAAATTTGTGATTCCATTGTCCTTTGAAATACACTGCATTCACCAGAACCAGTATAGTGCTACTGTTCAGGCTTCCACTAGGAAATAAGTCTTTGATTTTTCCTTTGAGATAAAGAACAAAGTATCTGTCATCAGTACAAGCAGATTTTCTGGAGTATGCTTTATAAGAGTTCACCCTTGATCACTTATCACTGTTCACCCAAGTCATTACAAGAAGAAGTTGTTGATCTGTTCATAGGATATTACCTTCCTCAATGTTCTTTGTGAGCTACCTGGGATGGACACATGATTTCTTGTCATAGGAAAGGCTTTCAGTCTTTCTGTCTGGGTGTTTATGGCCAACTCTCAGTGAATACTGATACACACTCTTTGGATCTAAGCTGTCAACTTAACTCTTATCCTTCTTCATCTTGCCTTATACCCAAGGCTTGATTTGTTGTTTTACCCAAATGACATGGATTCTATAGTCTTTTTTTTTTTTTTTAAACAGGGTTTCTCTCTATCTCCCTGGCTTTCCTGGAACTTACTTTGTAGACCAGGCTGGCCTCGAACCCATAAATCTGCCTGCCTCTGCCTCCGAATTCTGGGATTAAAGGCATGTGCCACCACTGCCCTGCTAATTCTATAGTCTGAAGCATATTCCTAGTAATATCAGAAACCACTTCTGCTGTGTCCTCCTGTTAGCTTTCATATTGGATAGCTGCAGGCTTAGCCTATGAACATAGGTGAGATATGGGATAAGTATCTGGCGAGATCTCTTTGCAAAGTTGGCAAGGCAATGTAATAAATTCTTTCCAAATGTCAGGCTTAAAAAATGGTCTGAGATCCAGCTGTGGTGACAAAAAGTGCCTTGCACTCTGACTGACAAAACAGAAGGGGATTTTTTTCTAACATTTACTCTTAGTTTTCCAGAATTGCCTGCAACTTAGAGAAATTGATATGATATGAATATATGTCACAGTGGAGGCTCCTGATTCTCAAAGATTCTAGTAACTAATCTATATGTAAACAAATCTCCTTTTATATTTAAACTGATTGACTTTCTGCTAAATTCTCCATACTTCCTCTTGGCTCACTTTGTATTTATGGAGAGCATCCCATAATCTCTGGTGCTTTCTCCATGACCCTTTCACACAATACCATTTGTTTGGCTTTCCACCCAGGAATTAATCTTCTTTTCACTGTCTTCTGCTGCATGTTGGAAATCCAGTGATTCCACATTAGCTTGATAATATTCCTTAATGTCTTCCAAAAATGTCTTTGAGATGTGCAGGAACCAAAAAGAATTAAGGACATCTTAGACATGACTCAAATTTCATTAGTTGTGATGATACTATAATCTGAGTGTGGACCCTCATGGTAAGTATTAGGCTATGTCCACAAAGATTTTTTAACTCAGGTCATAGGTAGGCAATAAGAAAACACAGTGAACTGAAGGCAACCTTACACTAATATATCATCTGGCAGATGACAGGTAGAAAAGAGGGCCTGACTTGCAAATTTCATAGCAAAATGTCCTGAAAGAGTTGATTGATTGATGAGCTTCTCTACCACTATGTTCAGTCATTGCAATTCTCCTTTGATCATGTGTTCAATGGAGGGAATGCTATATTATCTGCTACTTCCACAGTTCTCTCTAGGATTTCCCCAAGCCTGCCCAATCCATAAACATCCCACTTGCCGTAAATCTCATGCCATAATTTCTGTGAGCCATTCAGTGCTGGTTCATTACTAAAGTCTTATGAAAAGTTCTGGTGACCTACATTCTCTCACAGAAGAGTTCCCAAGCTCATGCTTTACATACAAGTAACTAGACTCTTGGACAATTCAGTGAGTTAGAATTTTGATTATGAAGCTGATGATCCTTGAGCAAGTGTTGCCTATCTGAAGCTACCTGGTCTTATTTTTATGTATGGTTATTTATATATGTAGGACACAGGATGCAGATACATGGATGCAGAGCTTGGTTCAACTTACCTGGAGAAATGGGAAACCCTTTGCTCCATAGATACTGCTGGCAGCCTTTAGGTCATAGATACCACTGGATTCGTTCAACTGAGTCATAAGCTTTTGAAATTGTTCATGGATATTTTCTTCATCCTTCAATGTCAAAAAGATGTTCATTGAATTACTCTGCTAATGCAAATACTAAACCCACAAATTAAATACCCAAACACTTGTAATTTCAGAGACAATTTTGACCATTTTCTGATATCTGTTATATTTTATCTTAAATATCTGGAATTTACATTCAACGTTTTTCAGAAATGACTGTTTTCTTTGTTTCACACTATCTAGTTTTCCATCTTTTGAACTGAATATGTAGTACTTTTATGTTGATTTGTCTTAAGTTATTTAAAGTTCATTGTGTATCATTTCTAATAATCACAAATATATGGTTATGCTGTTTGCCTATTTCAAATATATTATTATATTCAGCCCTGATTTTATACACACACACACACACACACACACACACACACACACACACACACACATAGTCTTTAATGATATTGACTAAAAGAAGTTGACTGTGATTAATATTTCTACTCTCATTGTGGACATTCTTTGCCTATAAGATAGCATATGCCCATGATTAGTCTAAGGACTAGACTACATGTAAGTAAAATAAATCTGAGTACAGTGTAGATAAAAAAAAAAAAGTACAGAGAATTTAATGATCACTTCAAAGAGATGCTTCAGAGCCAAATTGTGAATCTAAGTATCTATTAATCTGGACACTTCTGTTTTACTGCTAAGAATGTAGCATGGTTAAGGTTCTAAACATGTATAGTTGTGATAACAATCATTTTCCAAGATGTGCTTATCTCTCTTAATATGCGAATATGTGCTTATTTCTATTAATCCAATTGTTGAATTAAGATACAATTGTTTTAGTCACATTATTGTGATAATGACAAATACTGTTATTGTGCAATACTGTGTAGCTTTTATTGTGGATTTTTACTTGCACAACCAGATATTTTTGTGTTTGTATATGATGAATCATATTCCTTTTTACTCCCACTTTACTAGAATCTGTCCCATTGCATCAGGGCAGAGCTTTGGTCATGTTTCCTATCTGTGAGGGGTAAAGCTAGAGCTGAATCTGGACTATCCTCCTCTCTATCCAATACTTACCTTCTTCTGTAGTTAATGAACATAATGACTATGAGAAAGAAGCATCCCACTAACCCACATCCAAATATCTTTTGTTTGGAAATTCACATCTAGATGATTCTTTTACATGTAAAGTGGTCACTTTAAATTATAATGCTGTCAAAAATCTGCAGCTCTTCTAGGCTTGAGGTACCCTGCACTTACATGGCAGTGTGCAGATTTTTCTGTTTTCTTCTTGGTGGTTTCATTGAATTGAAGAACCTGGGAGAGACATTAAATGCAATAAGAAAAGCACTTAAATTTTCTTTAAATTCAAGGAAACAAAGACAGAACAAAACTCTCAAAAGTAAAGGCAAAAAACTTAAAATTTTGGGAAAATATATACTCCCAACATTTGTACAAGTGTTTTATAAGAAACACTATAAACCTTATCTATCTCCAGTCACACAAATAGATGCCCATCCTCTTAGTGCTTAGGGATCACTACAATTCTAATCACTTGGCTCTGAGACAATCTATTTCTTGCATCAATAGTCTTTACCATTTAATATAATATCTTGTCATTGAACACTTGAAGGCAATTATTCTAGCCTAGCACCCAAGGTATATCAGGAAGCACCTGGACCATGTTTGGGAAGGGTGTGTCCCTCCCTTAGTTTCATGTTCACAGTCATGGCAATGCCTACTCAGCACCTTGTTCTTCCTCTCAGGCATCAAGCTTTATGCTCATTTTTCTATACACTGACAGAATGCTAGGGAGACAATTCAAGCTGGTCAACACAATGAAGCTTAGACTTACCTTCTCAATTTGTTGTTCAGTGTTTCCTTTGGCTCCAAGCTGGAGCATTGCTAATGCCGTCATCATGCTGACCGGGGAATAGAAAATGTTGTTGTCTGATTTTATGAGCTGCCTGTACAGCTCAAGTGTGAATTTAGCAGTGGCTTCAGCAAACAAATCCATGATGGCTTAGTGGGAACTTGAAGTCCTAGAACAGCATAAAGTCAGCACAAAGGTTAGAATGAATTCACTAAATGAAACATTGCTCTGTAATGAACATTTTTTATAGAATATGACATACCTGTATCATCAGATTCTGGCAAATAAATTTATTATTATTATTATTTTACTTGTGTTTCAGAAGGCAGAAGTGGGCAGGAAGGATAGCCGCCTGTGTGTGGCTGATCCTGAGATCTGGAATTTATACCTCTCCTCTTTCTGCCGTTGCCTCATCATTTCAGTGGTATTTCAAGTAGATCAACTTCAGATTTCATAACCAGATTAGTCTTTTTAGGTATGCAAATTTGTGAGAAAAGGCTGGCTTCACATCCTACTTCTGTACTTCCTTTTGCCACAGGTCATAAGATTGATAGCTTTTTAGCCCTTGTCAGCTGCATTGGTACATAGGCAATATGAGTACCTTAAACTTTAAGCCTTGTTACACTTCTTTTTTTTTTTTTTGGTTTTTTTTTCGAGACAGGGTTTCTCTGTGTAGCCCTGGCTGTCCTGGAACTCACTTTGTAGACCAGGCTGGCCTCGAACTCAGAGATCTGACTGCCTCTGCCTCCCGAGTGCTGAGATTAAAGGCATGAGCCACCAGGACAACTCTATTGTTCTGAAGACACTCCAAATTTCCTTATTTTAAGGTGTTGAATTCCCTTTAATAAACACCTAATATACCAAACAACCACATAACCTGTATGTACTTTTTTCTTTTCTTTTTTTATTAGATATTTTCTTCATTTAATTTCAAGTGTTATCCCATAATATCCCTATACCCTCCCCCTGCCCTGCTCCCCTACGTACCCACTCCCACTACTTGGCCCTGGCTTCCCCTATACTGGGGCATATAAACATTGCTAGACCAAGGGCCTTTCTTTCCCAATAATGGCCAACTAGTCCATATTCTAATACATATGCAGCTAGAGACATGAGCTCTGGGAGTTCTGATTAGTTCATATTGTTGTTCCATCTATAGGGTTGCAGATCCCTACAGCTCTTGGGTACTCTCTCTAGCTCCTACATTGGGGACCCTGTGTTCTGCCCTATAGATGATTGTGAGCATCCACTTCTGTATTTGTCAGGGAATGTCAAAGCCTCACAGGAGACAGCGATATCAGGGTCCTTTCAGCCATATCCTGCTGGCATATGCAGTAGTGTCTGCATTTGGTGGCTGATTATGTGATGGACCACGCAGGTGGAGTACTCTCTGGATGGTCCATCCTTTCATTTTGGATTCAAACTTTCTCTCTGCACCTCCTTCCATGCATAATTTAATCCCCATTCTAGGGAGGAATGAAGTGTTGGTCTTTCTTGATTTTCTTGTTTTGGAAATTGTATCTTGGGTATTCTAGGTTTCTGGACTAATATCTGCTTATCAGTGAGTGCATATTAAGTCACTTCTTTTGTGATTGGGTTACCTCACTCAGGATGATATCCTCCAGAAACATCCATTTGCTCAACAATTTCATAAATTCATTGTTTTTAATAGCTGAGTAGTACTCCATTGTGTAAATGTACCACATTTTCTGTATCCATTCCTCTGCTGAGGGACATCTGGGTTCTTTCCAGCTTCTGGCTATTATAAATAAGGCTGCTATGAACATAGTAGAGCATGTGTCCTTGTTACCAGTTGGAATATCTTCTGAGTATATGCCCAGTAGTGGTATTGCTGGATCTTTCGGTAGTACTATGTCCAGTTTTCTGAGAAACAGCCAGACTGATTTCCAGAGTGGTTGTACCAGCTTGCAATCCCACCAGCAATGAAGGAGTGTTCCTCTTTCTACACATCCGCTCCAGCATTTGTTGTCACCTGAGTTTTTGATCTTAGCCATTCTGACTGGTGTGAGGTGGAATCTCAGGGTTGTTTTGATTTGCATTTCTCTGATGATTAACGATTTCGAACATTTTTTAAGGTGCTTCTCAGCCCTTTGGCATTCTTCAGTTGAGAATTCTTTGTTTAGCTCTGTACCCCATTTTTTAATGGGGTTATTTGAATTTCTGAAGTTCAGCTTCTTGAGCTCTTTGTAAATATTGGATATTAGCCTCCTATCAGATTTAGGATTGATAAAAATTCTTTCCCAATCTGTTGGTGACCTTTTTGTCTTATTGACAGTATCTTTTGCTTTACAGAAGCTTTGCTGTTTTATAAGGTCCCATTTGTTGATTTGTGATCTTACAGCACAGGACATTGGTGTTCTGTTTAGGAATTTTACCCCTGTTCCCATATCTTCAAGGGTTTTTCCCACTTTCTCCCCTATGAATTTCAGTGTCTCTGTTTTAATGAGGAGGTCTTTAATCCACTTATACTTGAGCTTTCTACAAGGAGATAGGAATGGATCAATTCAGATTCTTCTACATATTGACCGCCAGTTGTGCCAGCATCATTTGTTGAAAATGCTGTCTTTTTTCCACGAGATAGTTTTAGCTCCCTTGTCAAAGATAAGGTGACCAAAGGTGTGTGGGTTCATTTCTGGGTCTTCAATTCTATGCCATTGGTCTACCTGACTGTTGTTATACCAGTACCATGAAGTTTTTATCACAATTGCTCTGTAGTACAGCTTGAGGTCAGGCATGGTGATTCCACCAGAGGTTCTTTTATTGTTAAGGATAGTTTTTGCTATCCTAGGTTTTTTTATTATTCCAGATGAATTTGCAAATTGCCCTTTCTATCTCAAAGAAGAAATGAGTTGGAATTTTGATGGGGATTGCATTGAATCTGTATATTGCTTTCTGTAGGGTAGCCATTTTTAATATATTGATCCTGCCAATCCATGAGCATGGGAGATCTTTTCATCTTCTGAGATCTTCTTCAATTTCTTTCTTCAGAGACTTGAAGTTCTTGTCATACAGATCTTTCACTTCCTTAGTTAAAGTCACACCAAAGTATTTTATAGTATTTGTGACTATTGTGAAGGGTGTTGTTTCCCATCCTCAAAAGTTTAACTCAGAATTGTTCCTATATAAAGAAAATAGAGGGACTAAGAGTGGAGCAAAGATTGAAGAAAAGGTCTTCCAGAGATTGCCCCACCTGGAGATCCATCACACATGCAGACACCAAACCCAGGCACTATTGCTGATGCCAAGAAGTGCTTACTGATAGGAGTCTGATACAGTTGTCTCCTGAGAGGCTCTGCCAGATCCTGAGCACTACAGTTGCAGATGCTAGCAGCCAACCATTGGATTGAGCACAGGGACCCCAATGGAAGAGTTAGGGGAAGGACTGGAGAAACTGAAGGATTCTTATCTGGTATCATTGAGAAGGAGGCCATTGGTCCTGTGGAGGCTTGATGCTCCAGTGTAAAGCCATGCTAGGGCGGTGAGGCAAGAGTGGGTAGGTGAGTTAAGGAGTACTCTCATAGAAGCAGGGTAAGGGGGGATGTGATAGGAGTTCACAGAGGGGAATCCAGGAAAGGGGATTACATTTGAAATGTAAATAAATAAAATATCCAATTAGAAAAATAAATGGTAAATAATAAACAAAAACAGTTAAAACCATCTATTTTTTCTTGTTGTATTTTGGGTTCAAACTTTCCAGTGATTTCTATTCAAATCAAGATTGGATTTGAATTTTAGATAGCTCTATTTTAACTGTTAAAGGATCAACCCCTTATATCTTTATTTACTAAGATACCTCTTAACTTACTGATGTTAATTTTTTGTCATGGTGTTATCTAGATTTTTAAGCTAAACTGTTATGTGTTCTGTGGTAATGGAATCAGAATGATAAAAGTGTTGAATATTCCATGGTGCAAGATACCATATACTAGCCACATCAGCTAGTGGTAGAGAAAGTGGACTAATTAGCTATATATGTCTTCATTTAATTTACATGTGACAACAGCTTTCAAATGATTATTATACTGGACAAAATGGATCTCTAGGGATATCTCACCGGTGCTGCTGATAAAAGAAATTATATTATTATTAATATGTTTCTAATCTTTCATCTTTGAGGAAGTTGCTCTTTCACTTTGTAGTATTTCAAATTTTATTTGGGTCAGAGGCTTGGTTTAGTGGTAGACAAATTATATGATATGCAAGAGGCCTTGAGTTGGATCCCTGGAACTTACAATACATAAGATGTAATACCACAAAATTTTCTTTCTCTTAAAAATAAAAAAGCATGTATAGAAATGTATTTGCACACAATCCCAGAATTAGCACAGGTGAATTTCCTTTTAACATTCTCTCCCTGAATGATTGACATCTTGCAGTTAAAAGAATGATAAATTAATGAATAAGTTGAAAAGGTCATTATTTTATTGAAAATGTATTTTGTAAAATCACAACATTTATAAGCTTATGAAGTGTCCAGATATCTCATAAAGCAATGTAGATGCTTATATTGATCAGTTTAAAAGGAAGGTATGATTTTCTCTAGCTCACTTAACACAGGGCACAGATACATGCTAGATTGGAAGAAACTATATAAAATATCCCTTCATCTTTTCATTGAACATTTTCCCCCAGAGAATGTATGAATATATAGGAAAAAAAGAAGGAAATGAAGAAAAAATAGAGATAATAGAGCTATCTTGGCCCAAATAATGCATTATTAGCAGGGTCTAGTGTATGAGAAGAAGAATGAAGGAAGAGAAACATGTTTCCAGGCCTCAATTAGCTGCAGCAACCTTGTTAACTTTTCTGGACACATGGAAATGACACCACACTTAAGGGGAAGAGATTCTGCCAACGAAGAGGAAGCTGTTGGTCTTTCTGTGAATGATGAAGAATAGGAATGGATGATCACAACAGAAATCTTCTGCTATCTGTGCTGAAGTTAAACTGATTTCCACCCCCGTGGCAGCAGCAGCTTCTGTTCCCTCTTCATTTACCTCCACAAAGGACTTGTGTAAAACATTGGACACCATGAGACCTTGAGTGCTGCTCATGCCAGAGAAGTCAGCCTTCTGTGGATCAAAGGCGTCGACCATCCCCATGTGTTCCAATGGAACTGGGAGGTCATACTTCTCTTCCACTTTGAACCGAGGCAAAGATAAATACAGCTCAGTCATATACATGTTTTCTGCTCTTGTCCATTCTAGTAACTTGTCAGCAGTGAGTTGTTCTTCAAGCTTTAAAAGTGGAAGAAAAGAGATTGCCGTGATTAACTGAAAGACTGTAACTTACATGAACAATGAATTAAAGTGAAACCTTTTGCAATAAATAAGTACTGGGTTTTTTTTTTTGGTTTAGATATACATTTTTAGATAATTAAAGTTAGGCTTTATTTCCAATATACAAAAAGCAGAATCATCATTTTGTACAAATAAACTGTATACATTATTGTTTATGCTCCCAGGCACCTATATTATTTTTAATAGATGTTTCTTTATATTTTCCTGGACATAGTATTACATTACATTGTCATATAATGTTCTATGTTTTTATTTTCATTAAAAATACTTACAAATACTTTCTAGAGTGCTATATATTTTTTCATCCAAGTTTGACTTGTTCTATATGAGTGGCATCATGTTGATATTTAATATTCATAACTCTGCTTAATTCCTGATTAGACAAATCTGAATTGTGATTCAGGCTGTGTGTAAAATAATTATATTACAGGGTGAGACACAATATCTCCATTTGAACTTTTTATTATTGTCATGTTTTATTATTTTCCTTAGTGTCTTACATGAATTTGATACATTAGGAAGAAATCAAGTAATAGATGGAAGAAAAGGAGACTTACCTTCTTCAGACCATCGATTTCCATTGGCAGTAGGACAACCATACTTAGCTCTTTGCCTTTGTATGGTATTTCCACAATCTTGGCCTGCACATCCTCCAGAAAAGTGAAGTTAAATTCCCTGTTTTGTTTCATCATCTGGACAGGTTTACTTGTGTTCTGCAATGAATCAGGATGTCAAAAGCATATCCTGGGAGACATAGGACAGCACAGATAGCATTGTGGAGACATCAGTCAAATCAGCATTATTTGAAGACACAACCCTGAGGTTTTTTGAGGTCTAGACCAAGTTTTTTTTTTTTTTTCATTATTCTTAGTTAAATAAAGTTACAAAAATAAAACACATGATATATTTTATTTTTAATTCCTGTGATATCACCTATATTTAAATTAAATAATCTGCACATCACTATATGTCACTATGTAAATAAACTTCCAATAGTACCTTGTTCAGCCAAAACTTTTCTTCTGTGGTATGTTTTTCATCAAATTTGTGATTCCATTGTCCTTTGAAATACACTGCATTCACCAGAACCAGTATAGTGCTACTGTTCAGGCTCCCACTAGGAAATAAGTCTTTGATTTTTCCTTTGAGGGAAAGAACAAAGTGTCTGTCATCAGTATAAGCAGATTTTTCTGGAGTATGCTTTACAAGAGTCCACCCTTGATCATTTATCACTGTTCACCCAAGTCATTACAAGAAGAAGTTGTTGATCTGTTCATAGGATATAACCTTCCTCAATGTTCTTTGTGAGCTACCTGGGATTGACACATCAGTTCTTGTGATAGGAAAGCTGTCAGTCTTTCTGTCTGGGTGTTTATGGCCAACTCTCAGTGAATGATGAGACACATTGGTTGTATCTGTGCTGTAAACTTAACTCTTATTCTTTGTCTTCTAGCATCTACCCAATGCTTTATTTGTTGTTTTATCCAAATGACATGGATTCTATAGTCTGTATTTTCTTTTTTTTTGAGACAGGGTTTCTCTGTATATCCCTGGCTGTCCTGGAACTCACTTTGTAGACCAGACTGGCCTCAAACCCAGAAATCTGCCTGCCTCTGCCTCCCAAGTTCTGGGATTAAAGGCATGAGCCACCACTGCCAGCAGATTCTATAGTCTGAAGCACATTCTTGGTAATATCAGGAACCACTTCTGCTGTGTCCTCCTATTAGCCTTCATATTTGATTGCTGCAGGTTTAGACTATGAACACAGGTAAGATATGGGATAGGTATCTGGAGAGATCTCTGTGCAAAGTTCGCAATGCATTGTAATAAATACTTTCTAAATGTCAGGGTTAAGAAATGGTCTGCGATACAGCTGTGGTGACAAAAAGTGCCTTGATCTTCTGACTGCCAAAACAGAAGGGGACTTTTTCTAACATTTACTCTTAGTTTTCCAGAATTGCCTGTAACTTAGAGAAATTGATCTGATATGAATATATGTCACAGTGGAGGCTCCTGATTCTCAAAGATTCTAGTAACTAATCTATATGTAAACAAATCTTCTTTTATATTTAAACTGATTGACTTTCTGCTAAATTCTCCATATTTCCTCTTGGCTCACTTTGTATTTATGGAGAACATCCCAAAATCTCTGGTGCTTTCTCCATGACCCTTTCATACAATACCATTTGTTTGGCTTTCCACCCAGGAATTAATCTTCTTTTCACTCTCTTCTGCTGCATGTTGGAAATCCAGTGATTCCACATTAGCTTGATAATATTTCTTAATGTCTTCCAAAAATGTCTTTGAGATGTGCAGGAACCAAAAAAGAATTAAGGACATCTTAGACATGACTCAAATTTCATTAGTTGTGATGATACTATAATCTGAGTGTGGACCCTCATGGTAAGTATTAGGCTATGTACCCAAAGATTTTTAACTCTGTTAATAAGTCGGCAATATGAAAACACAGTGAACTGAAGGAACCTTACACTAATATATCATCTGCAGATGACAGGTAGAAAAGAGGGCCTGACTTGCAGATTTCATAGCAAAATGTCCTGAAAGAGTTGATTTGCTGATGAGCTTTTCTCCCACTAAGTTCAGCCATTGCAATTCTCCTTTGATCATGTGTTCAATGGAGGGAATGCTATATTATCTGCTACTTCCACAGTTCTCTCCAGGATTTCCCCAAGCCTGCCCAATCCATAAACATCCAACTTGCAGTAAATATCATGCCATAATCTTTGTGATCCAGTCAGTGCTGGTTCATTACTAAAGTCTCATGAGAAGTTCTGGTGACCTACATTCTCTCATGGAAGTGTTCCCGAGCCCATGCTTCAAATACAAGTTACTAGGCTCTTGGGCAGTCCAGTGAGTTAGAATTTTGATTATGAAGCTGATGCTCCTTGAGCAAGTGTTGCCTATCTGAATTTGCCTGGTCTTATTTTTATGTGGGTTTTTTGTTTTGTTTTGTTTTGTTTTGTTTTGTTTTGTTTTGTTTTGTTTTGTTTTTTGAGACAGGGTTTCTCTGTGTAGTCCTGGCTGTCCTGGAACTCACTTTGTAGACCAGGCTTGTCTCTAGTTCAGAAATCTGCCTGCCTCTGCCTCCCAAGTGCTGGGATTAAAGGTGTGCGCTACCACATCAGGCATGTATGGTTATTTTTATATGTAGGACCCAGGATGCAGATTAAATGGGTGCAGAGCCAGGTGCAACTTACCTGGAGAAATGGGAAACCCTTTGCTCCATAAATACTGTTAGCAGCCTTTAGGTCATAAGCATCATTGGATTTGTTTAACAGAGTCATAAGCTTTTGAAATTGTTCATGGACATTTTCTTCATCCTTCAATGTCAAAACATGTTCATTGAATTACTCTGCTAATACAAATACTAAACCCACAAATTAAATACCCAAACACTTGTAACCTCAAAGATGATTTTGACCATTTTCTAATATCTGTTATATTTTATCTTAAATATCTGGAGTTTACATTCAACATTTTTCAGAAATGACTCTTTTCTTTGTTTCACACTATCAGTTTTCCATCTTTTGAACTAAATAAATTGTACTTTTAGCTTGATTTGTCTTAAGTTCTTTAAAGCTATAACTCGCGTATAATTTCTAGCAATCACAAATATATGGTTATGCTGTTTGCCTATTTTAAATATATTATTACATTCAGCCCTGATATATATATATATATATATATATATATATATATATATATATATATTCTTTAAAGATATTGACTAAAAGATGTTGACTGTGATTAATATTTCTACTCTCAGGGTGGATATTCTTTGCTTATAAGATAGCATATGCCCATGATTAATCTAATGACTAGACTACATGTAAGTAAAATAAATCTGATTACAGTGTAGATAAAAACAAAGACGTCCATAGAATTTAATGATCTCTTCAAAGAGATGCTACAGAGCCAAATTGTGAACCTAAGTATCTCTGAATCTGGACAGTTCTGTTTTCCTGCTAAGAATGTAGCATGGTTAAGGCTCTAAACATGTGTAGTTGTGATAACAGTCATTTTCCAAGATGTGTTTATTTCTCTTAATATGTGAATATGTGCTTATTTCTCTTAATCCAATTGTTGAATTAGTAACAATTGTTTTAATAACATTATTGTTATAATGACAAATACTGATTCCTTGCAATATTGTGTAGCATTTATTGTGGATTTTTTCTTGTATAAGCCAGACATTTTTGTCTTTGTATATGATGGATCATATTCCTTTTTACTCCTACTTTACTAGAATCTGTCCCATTGCATCAGGGCAGATCTTTGGACATATGTCCTATCTGTGAGGGGTACAGCTAGAGCTGAATCTCAACTATTCTCCTCTCCATCCAATACTGACCTTCTTCTGTAGTTAATGAACATAATGACTATGAGAAAAAAAAGCATCACACTAACACACATCCAAATATCTTTTGTTTGGAAATTCACATCTAGATGATTCTTTTAAATGTAAAGTGGTCACTTTAAATTATAATGCTGCCAAAAATCTGCAGCTCTTCTAGGCTTGAGGTACCCTGCACTTACATGGCAGTGTGCAGATTTTTCTGTTGTCTTCTTGGTAGTTTCATTGAATTGAAGAACCTGGGAGAGACATTAAATGCAACAAGAAAAGCACTTAAAGTTCTGTCTAAATCCAAGGAAATAAAAATAGAACAAAACTCTCAAAAGAGAAGGCAAAAAACTTAAAATTGGGGAAAATATATACTTCTAACATTTGTACAAGTGTTTGTAAGAAACACTATAAACCTGATCTATCACCAGTCACACCATCCTCTTAGTGCTTAGGGATCACTTCAATTCTCACCACTTGGCTCTGAGACAATCTATTTCTTGCATTATTAGTCTTTACCCTTAAAGATAATTTCTTGTCATTGAACATGTGAAGGCAATTATTCTAGCCTAGCACCCAAGGTATATCAGGAACCACCTGACCATGTTTGGGAAGGGTGTGTCCCTCCCTTAGTTTCATGTTCACAGTCATGGCAATGCCTACTCAGCACCTTGTTCTTCCTCTCAGGCATCAAGCTTCATGCTCATTTATCTATACACTGACAGAATGCTGGGGAGACAATTCAAGCTGGTCAATACAATGAAGCTTAGACTTACCTTCTCAATTTGTTCTTCAGTGTTTCCTTTGGCTCCTAGCTGGAGCATTGCTAATGCCGTCATCATGCTGACCGGGGAATAGAAAATATTGTTTTCTGATTCTCTGATCTGCTTGTACAGCTCAAGTGTGAATTTAGTAGTGGCTTCAGCAAACAAATGCATTGTGGCTTAGTGGGAACTTGAAGTCCTAGAACAACATAAAGTCAGCACAAAATTAAAATCAGTTCACTAAATAAAACATCACCCTATAATGAACATTTCTTATAGAAAATGACATACCTGCATCATCAGATTCTGGCAAATAAATTTATTCTTCTTCTTATTATTATTATTAAGCCTTCTGCAATGTACTTCTCTTAAGTAGAAGGTATGAGGTCAATGTGTTTAAGACTTTGCAAACATCTAATAGAGAATCTTTTTATCTTTCCTTCCTCACTAGCTTGCTAGTTTGGGTGGAAAGGTTTCAAATGAATTCCAAGATAAAGTATTCTGTAGCTTGCAGGCAGCTTGCTGTCAAAAATCACCTCTTAACTTTTCTGTTTAGATTCTGTAGTTGCCAGACACAAATCCTACATGCTTGACAGTATACATAGTTTAACTGAAAATAATTAATTTAGATAAAAATCAAATTTACTGAAGGAAGCATTTAACTTTTCTTTGTCAGATCAAGAATAATAGAATCAGGCAAGATATCACATACACATGATATAAAACATGGCACTGTTATCCTCAAACATAGTTCATAGAGTTCATCATTATAGCTGGAAGCACTTACTTATGTTTCAGAAGTCTGAAGTGGTCAGGAAGGTTCGGAGCCTGTGTGTGGCTGATCCTGAGATCTGGAATTTATACCTCTCCTCTTTCTGCTGTTGCCTCATCATTTCAGTGGTATTTCAAGTAGATCAACTTCAGATTTCATAACCAGATTAGTCTTTTTAGTTATGCAAATTTGTGAGAAAAGGCTGGCTTCACATCCTACCACTATACTTTCTTTTGCCACAGGTCATATGATTGATAGCTTTTTAACTCTTGTCAGCTGAAGAGTCATCTGAAATGTACATATGCAATATGAGTACCTTAAACTTTAAGCCTTGTTACACTTCTGACAACTCTATTGTTCTGCATGACACTCCCCATTACTTTATTTTAAAGTGTTGAATTGCTTTAATGAACACCTAAGATACCAAACAACAAAATAACCTTCATTAGGTACTTCTTCTTTATGAAATTTTCATGGGTTCTGTCAATTCCTCTATCAGTTACTCTATTCTAATTAAAAAATGATTCTAATTCTAGTCCAATGTGATCACCGAGGCTAGAAAAAAGAAATTCATGCAAATGGTCACAAGAAACAAGTTGGAGTTGCTCTCCTAATATCCAAGAAAATAGACTTTAAACTAAGTGTTATCAAGCAAGATGATGTAAGTCACTTCATATTTAGGAAAGGAAAATATAACAAGAGAAATCACAATTCTGAACATCTATACCCCATATGCAAGGGAACCCACACTCATGTAAGAAACTTTACTGAAGCCCAAATGCTCATTGAACCCCATATAATAATAGTGAGAAACTTCAAAACCCTACTCTCACTAATGGACATGTCATGGAAACAGAAAATAAAGAGAGACCCAGTAAAATTTATAGAGCTTATGAACCAAATGGATTTAACTGATATTTTCAGGATATTTCACCCTAAAACAAAAGAATACATGATCTTCTAAGCACCTCATGTTACCTTCTCCAAAATTTACCATATAATCAGTCACAAAACAAGCCTCAACACATACAAGAAAGTTAAAATTATCTCATGCAAGCTAACATATCACTACAGCCTATGGCTGGTCTTCAATAAGAACAAAAACTGAACAACTCTCTACTCAATGATAATTTGGTTAGAGATTAAAGACAGAAATTAAAGATATTTTAGGTCCCTTCTGGTCCCTGCCTGTGCCCGGTTTCCTTGGGCACACAGTCTGTGGACTCCCCAACTGTCCCTAGAGGACTCCCCACACTATCTTGGGACCACCGGTGAGTAGAGCACAACATCAGTTCCAATCTAATCACACAGGAACTGGGACAGCACTGGGGAAATAGAGAACTGGCTAGACAAGGAGCAGAGTTCCCCTTCGGTTCCCTCCAGTGCCCGGTTTCCTTGGGCACACAGTCTGTGCACTCCCCAACCGTCCCTAGAGGACGCCCCATGCGATCTTGAGCCCACTGGTAAGTGGAGCACAACATCTTTTCCAATCTAATCACACAGGAACTGGGACAGCACTGGGGAAACAGAGGATCAGTTAGACAAGGAGCAGAGGTCTCTTCCGGTCCGCACCAGTGCCGGGTTACCTTGGGCATACAGTCTGCACACACCCTCATGGTCCCTAGAGGACTATATACGATCTTGGGACCACTGACCAGACAGCTTCAAGCTCCTCAAAGGAGACACCACTACCAGGCCTTGTAACTCGCCCAGGATATTAGGAAAACAGTATCCCAGGGTAACAGGAGGTGGGTCACACCAGCATTACAGGGTCTCAGTGGGACGTGACTGCCAAGATCTCAGGCACTCCCAGAATATCAGGTTCACAGGAGCCCACAATCAAAGGATCACAGTATAAGCTGGACTCGGAGGAGTCCAGAATCAACTGGGATTATAAGAAGGACAGGCTCCAATCAGTTATATTGAGGACAGCAAACACCTGAGATAATCAGATGGCAGGAGGCAAGCATAAGAACAGAAGCAACAGAAACCAGGGTTACTTGACATCATCAGAACCAGATTCTCCCACCATGGTAAGTCCTGGATACACCATCACACCAGAAAAGCATGACATGGATCAAAAGTCACTTCTCATGATGATGATGGAGGACTTTAAGAAGGAATTACAGGAAGACACAGGTAAACAACTAGAAGCATTTAAAGAGGAAACACAAAAATCCCTGAGAGATACAGGAAAACAATGCCAAACGGGAGATGCAACTGAAGAAAACCATCTAGGACCTAAAAATGGAACTAGAAACAATAATGAAAACTGAAAAGGAGATAACCCTGGAGATAGAAACCATAGGAAAGAAATCAGAAACCATAGATACAAGCATCAGCAACAGAATACTAGAGATGGATGAGAGAATCTCAGGTGCAGAAGATTCCATAGAGAACATGGGTTCAATAATCAAAGAAAATACAAAATGCAAAAAGATCCTAACTCAAAATATCCAGGAAATGCAGGACACAATGAGAAGACCAAACCTACAGATAATAGGAGTAGATGAGAATGAAGATTTTCAACTTAAAGGGCTAGCAAATATCTTCAACAAAATTATAGAAGAAAACTTTCCATACCTAAAGAAAGAGATATCCATAAACATTCAAGAAGCCTACAGAACTCCAAACAGACTGGACCAGAAAAGAAATTCCTCCTGACACATAATAATCAGAACAACAAATGCACTAAATAAAGACAGAATTTTAAAAGCAGTAAGGGAAAAAGGTCAAGTAACATATAATGGCAGGCCTATTAGAATTACTCCAGACCTCTCAACAAAGACTATGAAAGCCAGAAGATCCTGGACAGATATTTTGCAGACAGTAAGAGAACACAAATGCCAGCCAAGGTTACTATACCCAGTTAAACTTTCAATTACCATAGATGGAGAAACCAGAGTATTCCATGACAAAATCAAATTCACATAATATCTTTCCACAAATCCAGCCCTTCAAAGGATAATAACAGAAAAGCTCCAATACAAGGACGGAAACTATGCTCTAGAAAAAGCACAAAAGTAATCCTTCAACAAACCTAAAAGAAGACAGCCACAAGAACAGAATGCCAACTCTAACAACAAAAATGAAAGGAAGGAACAATTAATTTTCCTTAATATGTCTTAATATCAATGGACTCAATTCCCCAATAAAAAGACATAGACTAACAGACTGGATACACAAACAGGACCCAACATTTTGCTGTCTACAGGAAACACACCTCAGGAAAAAAAAAGATAGACACTACCTCAGAGTGAATGGCTGGAAAACAATTGTCCAAGCAAACAGTCTGAAAAAACAATCTGGAGTAGCCATTTTAATATCGAATAAAATTGACTTTCAACCCAAAGTTATCAAAAAAGACAAGGAGGGGCACTTCATATTCATCAAAAGTAAAATCTTCCAAGTGGAACTCTCAATACTTAATATCTATGCTCTGAATGCAAAGGCCGCCACATTCATTAAAGAAACTTTAATAAAGCTCAAAGCACACATTGCACCTCACACAATAATAGTGGGAGACTTCAACACCACACTCTCATTAATTGACAGATCCTGGAAACAGAAACTAAACAGAGACACAGTGAAACTAACAGAAGCTATGAAAGAAATGGATTTAACAGATATCTACAGAACATTTTATCCTAAAACAAAAGGATATACTTTCTTCTCAACACCTCATGGCACATTCTCCAAAATTGACCATATAATTGGTCACAAAACAGGCCTCAACAGATACAAAAATATAGAAATTATCCCATGCATCATATCAGATCATCATGGACTCAGGCTGTTCTTCAATAACAACATAAATAACAGAACGCCAACATTCACATGGAAACTGAACAACACTCTACTGAAAGATAACTTGGTCAAGCAAGAAATAAAGAAAGAAATTAAAGACTTTCTAGAGTTTAATGATAATGAAGCCACAACATACCCAAACTTATGGGACACAATGAAAGCATTCCTAAGAGGTAAACTCAAACTGGAGAGAACATAGACTAGTAGCTTGAACGTGCACCTAAATGCTCTAGAACAAATGGAAGCAAATTCACCCAAGAGGAGTAGATGGCAGGAAATAATCAAACTCAGGGGTGAAATCAACCATGTGGAAACAAAAAGAACTATTCAAAGAATCAATCAAACCAGGAGCTGGTTCTTTGAGAAAGTCAACAAGATAGACAAACCCTTAGCCAGACTCACTAGAGTGCACAGGGATAGCATCCTAATTAACAAAATCAGAAATGAAAAGGGAGACATAACAACAGATCCTGAGGAAATCCAAAACACCATCAGATCCTTCTACAAAAGGCTATATTAAAAAAACATTGGAAAATCTGGATGAAATGGACAAATTTCTAGACAAATACCAAGTAACAAAGTTAAATCAGGATCAGATTAATGACCTAAACAGTCCTATATCTCCTAAAGAAATAGAAGCAGTCATTAATAGTCTCCCAACCAAAAAAAGTCCAAGACCAGATAGGTTTAGAGCAGAGTTCTATCAGACCTTCAAAGAGGACCTTATTCCAGTTCTTCTCAAACTATTCAACAGAATAGAAAGTGAAGGTACTCTACCCAATTCATTCTATGAAGCCACAATTACTCTGATAGCTAAACCACATAAAGACACATCAAAGATAGAGAACTTCAGACCAATTTCCCTTATGAACATTGATTTAAAAATACTCAATAAAATTCTCACTAACTGAATCCAAGAACACATCAAAATGATCATCCAATCTGACCAAGTAGGCTTCATCCCAGGGATGCAGGGATGGTTTTATATATGGAAATCCATCAACGTAGTCCATTATATAAACATACTCAAAGATAAAAACCACATGATCATCTCTTTAGATGCGGAGAAAGCATTTGAAAAAAATCCAACACCCATTCGTGATAAACGTCTTGGAAAGATCAGGAATCCAAGGCCCATACCTAATCATAATAAAAGCTATCTACAGCAAACCAGTAGCCAACATCAAACTGAATGGAGAGAAGCTGGAAGCAATCCCACTAAAATCAGGGACTAGACAAGGCTGTCCACTTTCTCCCTACCTATTCAATATAGTACTTGAAGTCCTAGCCAGAGCAATTCAACAACAAAAGGAGGTCAAGGGGATACAAATTGGAAAGGAAGAAGTCAAAATATCTCTATTTGCAGATCATATGATAGTATATACAAGTGACCCTAAAAAATCTACCAGAGAACTCTTAAACCTGATAAACAGCTTCACTGAAGTAGCTGGATATAAAATTAACTCTAACAAATCAATGGCCTTTCTCTATACATAGGAAAAATTGGCTGAGAAAGAAATTAGGGAAACAACACCCTTCACAATAGTCACTAACATTATAAAATATCTTGGTGTGACTCTAACTAAGGAAGTGAAAGATCTGTATGATAAGAACTTCAAATCTTTGAAGAAAGAAATTGAAGAAGATCTCAGAAGATGGAAAGATCTCCCATGCTCTTGGATTGGCAGGATCAATATAGTCAAAATGGCTATCTTGCCTAAAGCAATCTACAGATTCAATGCAATCCCCATCAAAATTTCAACTCAATTCTGCACAGAGTTAGAAAGGGTTATTTGCAAGTTCATCTGGAATAACAAAAACCTAGGATAGCAAAAACTCTTCTCAACAATAAAAGAACCTCTGGTAGAATCACCATGCCTTACCTCAAGCGGTACTAGAGAGCAATTGTAATAAAAACTGCATAGTATTGGTACAGTGACAGACAGGTAGATCAAAGGAATAGGATTGAAGACCCAGAAATGAATCTACACACCTATGGTCATCTGATGTTTGACAAGGGAGCTAAAACTATCCAGTGGAAAAAAGATAGCATTTTCAACAAATGGTGCTGGCACAACTGGAGGTTATCATGTAGAAGACTGGGAATTGATCCATTCTTGTTTCCTTGTACTAAGGTCAAGTCTAAGTGCTTTAAGGAACACCACATAAAACCAGAGACACTGAAACTTATAGAGGAGAAAGTGGGAAAATCCTCAAAGATATGTGTACTGGGCAAACATTCCTGAATAGAACAGCAATGGCTTGTGCTCTAAGATCAAGAATTGACAAATGTGACCTAATAAAGTTGCAAAGCTTCTGAAGGCAAAGCTTCAATAGGAAAAAAGGCCACCAACATATTATGATAGGATCTTTACCAATACTAAATCAGATAGGGGACCAATATCTAATATATATAAAGAACTCAAGACAGTGGACACTAGAAAATCAAATAACCCCATTTAAATATGGGGCACAGAGCTAAACAAAGAATTCTCAACTGAGGCATACCAAATGGCTGAGAAGCACCTGAAAAAATGTTCAACATCCTTAATCATCAGGGAAATGCAAATCAAAACAACCCTGAGATTCCACCTCACACCAGTCAGAATGGCTAAGATCAAAAATTCAGGTGACTGCAGATGCTGGTGTGGATGTGGAGAGAGAGGAACACTACTCCATTGTTGGTGGGATTGTAAGCTTGTTCAACCACTCTGGAAATCAGTCTGGCGGTTCCTCAGAAAATTGGACATAGTACTTCCAAGGATCCTGCAATACCTCTCCTGGGCATATATCCACATGATGTTCCAACTGGTAATAAGGACTCATGCTCCACTATGTTCTGAGCAGCCTTATTTATAATAGCCAGAAGCTAGAAAGAACCCGAGTGTCACTCAACAGAAGAATGGATACAGAAATTATGGTACATTTACACAATGGAGTACTACGCAGCTATTAAAAACAATGAATTTATGAAATTCCTAAGCAAATGGATGGATCTGGAGGGTATCATGCTGAGTGAGGTAACTCAATCACAAAAGAACTCACATAACATGTACTCACTGATAAGTGGATATTAACCCAGAAACCTAGATTACCCAAGATACAATTTGCTAAACACATGAAACTCAAGAAGAATGAAGATCAAAGGGTGGACACTTCGCCCCTTCCTAGAATTAAGAAGAAAGCACACATTGAAGGAGTTATAGAGATCAAGTGTGGAGCTGAAACAAAAGGATGGACCAACCAGTGACTACTGCAGCCGGGGATCCATCCCATAATCAGCCACCAAACACAGACACTATAGCATACACCAGCAAGATATTGCTGAAAGTGCCCTGATATAGCTGTCTCGTGTGAGGCTATACCAGTGCCTAGCAAACACAGAAGTGGATGCTCACAGTCAGCTATTAGATGGAACACAGGGTTCCCAGGGAGGAGCTAGAGAAAGTACCCAAAGAGCTGAAGGGGTCTCCACCCCTAGAGGTGGAAGAACAATATGAACTAACTAGTACCCCCAGAGCTCATGTCTCTAGTAGCATATGTAGCAGAAGATGGCCTAATTGGGAAGAGAGGCCCCTTGGTCATGCAAACTTTATATTCCCCAGTTCAGGGGAAAGCCAGGGCCAAGATGTGGGTGTGGGTGGGTAGGGGAGCAGGGCAGGGGATGGGGGAGGGTTTAGGGGACTTTTGGGATAACATTTGAAACATAAATGAAGAAAATATCTAATAAAAATTGAAAACAAAAATTTTTTAGAACTTAATGAAAATGAAGACACAATATACCCAAACTTATGGGACACAATGAAAGTAGTGCTAAGAGATGAATTCAAAGTAATAAGTGCTGTGGTAAAGAGATTGGAGAGATCCTACACTAGCAACTTAATAAAATACCCAAGAGCTCTAGAACAAAAGAAGCGAATATATCCAAGAGGAGTAGAGTGCAAGAAATTATCAAATTCAGGGCAGAAATTACTCAAATAGAAACCAAGAGAAAGATACAAAAAACCAATCAACCCAAAAGCTAGTTCTTTGAGAAAATCAACAAGATAGATAAACCCCTAGCCAAAGTAACTAGATGGCCCAGAGACTGTATCCAAATTAACAAAATCAGAAATGAAATAGGACAGATAACAACAGAACATGGGGAAATTTAAAAAAAAATTAGATAATACTATATAAGCCTATACTCAACAAAACTGGAAAATTTAGATGAAATCGATGATTTTCTAGACAGATACCATGTAACAAAGGTAAATCAAGAGCAGATAAACTACCTAAAAAAGCTCATATCCCCCAAGAAAATAGAAGCAGTCACTGAAAACTTCCCAACCTAAAAAAAGCCCAGAGCTACATAACTTTAGTGAAGAATTCTACCAGACCTTCAAAAAAGAGCTAATACCATACTCCTCAAAATATTCAATAAGATAGAAAGAGAAGGAACACTTCCTAATTCATTCTATGAAGTGAAAATTACTCTGATACCTAAACCACACAATGACCCAACAAAAATAGAGAACTTCAGACAAATTTCACTTATGAATATTAATGCAAAAATACCCAATAAAATTCTCACAAGCCAAACTCAAGAACACATCAAAACCATTCATCACCAGGATAAAGTAGGCTTCACCACTGGTATGCAAATTGGTGCAATATATGAAAATGAATTAATTCAATCCACTATATTAACAAATTCTGAGAAACAACACATAATCATCTCATTAGATGTTGAAAAAGCATTTGACAAAATTCAACACCTCTGAATGTTAAGTCTTGGAGAGATGAGAACTTCAAGTCCAACACCTAAATATAATTAAAGCAATATATAGCAAACCAACAGCCAGTATCAAACTAAATGGGGAGATATATGAATCAATCCCACTAAAAACAGGGGTATATCAATGATGCCCACTCTCCCCATATCTATTCAATATAGTAATCAAAGTTCTAGCTAGAGCAATAAGACAACAAAAGAAGATTAAGGTGAAAGAAATTGACAAAAGAGAAATCAAGGAATCACTGTTTGTTGATGATATGATAGTATACATGAGCAACCCCCCCCTCCCCAAATTCTACCAGAGAACTTCTATAGCTGATGAACAGCTTCAGAAAAGTGGCTGGATATAAAATTAACTCAAATAAATTAGAACCCTTTATTTATACCAATGATACATGGTTTGAGAAAAAAATTAGGGAAACAAAAATTCTTCACAATAGTCACAAATAATATAAAATACATTTCAGGTATTGTAATGAAACAGTGAATGATGTGTATGAGAAGAACTTCAATTATCTCAAGAAAGAAATTGAAGAAGACTTCAGGAAGTTGAGAGATTTCCCACACTCATGGATTGGTAAAATTAACATAATAGAAATGACCATCCTATCAAAAGCAATCTACAGATTCAATGCAATTCCCATCAAAATCTCAACATAATTCTTCAAAGACATGAAATGGGTAATTCTCAAATTCATCTGGAAAAACAAAATACCCAGAATAGCATAAGCAATTCTTAACAATAAAAGAACTTCTGGGAGACTCACAATTCCTGACTTCAAGCTATACTACAGAGAAAGAGTGATAAAATTGCATGGTATTGGTACAGAGACAGACAGGTTGATGAATGGAATAGAATTGAAGACCCAGAAATAAAACTACACACCTATGGACATTTTATCTTGGAGAAAGAAGTCAAAAATACATAATGTTAAACAGAACACATCTTCAATAAACGGTTTTGCTCTAACTGGAAGTCTGTATGTAGAAGAATGAAAATATATACATATTTGTCACCTTGTACAAAGCTCAAGTACCAGTGGATCAAGGACCTCAACATAAAACCAGATTCACTGACTCTAATAAAAAAGAAAGATCCTTGAACTCATTGGCATGGGGGTAAATTTCCTAAGCAGAGCTCCAATGGCTCAGGCTCTAAGACCAAGAATTGATAAATTGCACCTCATGAAAGTGAAAAGCTTCTGTAAAGCAAAGAGGACATCGTCAATAGTAGAAATCGACATCCTACAGATTGGGAAACAAATCTTCACTAACCCCACATCTGATAGAGGGCTAATATCCAAGCTATATTAAGAACTCAAGAAGCTAACCACCCAACCCTAACAAAAAAGTTTCATATAGAATTTAACATTGAATTCATAAAGGGGATTCTTTAATGGCTGAGAAGCTTTTAAAGAAATGTTTAAAGTGCTTAGTGATCAGGGAAATGCAAATCAAAATGACCCTGAGATCCCTCCTTACAGTAATCAAATGATTAAGATCAAATATTCAGGTGACAGCACATGTTGGTAAGGATGTAGAGAAAGGAAAACTACTCCATTGCTGATGGAATTGCAAACTGGTACAACCACCCTGGAAATCAATCTGGAGGTTCCTCAGAAAATTGGCAATAGATGTATATGAGATGCAGATATACCACTCTTGGTCACATATGAAAAAGATGCTCCAATATATAAAAAGATCACATGCTCCACTATGTTTATAGCAGCCTTATTTATAATAGCCAGAGCTGGAAACAACCCAGATGTCCCTCAATAAAGGAATGGATACAGAAAATGTGGTACATCTACACAATGGAGTACTACTCAACCATTAAAAACAATGACTTCATGAAATTCACAGGCAAATGGATGGCACTAAAAATATCATCCTGAGTGATGTAACCCAGTAACAAAAAACACATATGATATGTATTAACTGATAAGTAGATATTAGGAAAAAAGCTCAGAATATCCACAATACAACTCACAGACCATATGAAGCTCAAGAAGAAGACAAAAGTGTAGATGGTCCAGTCCTACTTAGATGGGGGAACAAAATAATCATGGAAGTTAGAGAGAGGTAGGGACTAGAAAGAGAGAAGGAGAGGGGAAAAGGGTTCAAAATCAGGTGTGGGAGGAGAAGAGGGAGATGTACAAAGTGTCAGGAAATTGAACAGAAGTGTGTAGCAGTGGGGGATCAGAACTTGGAGTAGCCACTAGAGAGTCCAGTTACCAGCAAAGCAAGAGGCTCCCAGAACACAATAGGGAGACATTAGCTGAAAGAAGAGGAGAGAGATATGTTAGAGACCATATCAAGAGGTTAGGCACAGCCCCTGGTTGAGGGATGGGGCCACTCCCCCCATCTCAATAATTTTAACCCAGAATTGCTCCTGTCTAATGGAAATACAGTATCAAAGAGTGGAGTAGACAGAGTCTGAAGGAAAGGCCATCCAGGGTCTGCCCTACCTGGGAATCCATCTCACATGCAACCACTAAACTAAGACACTATTGCTGATGCCAAGAAGTGCTTGTGGACAGGAGCCTAATATAGCTATCTCTTGTAAGGCTCTGCCAGAGCTTGACCAATACAGATGGTACTTACTGAGCACTGGGACCCCAATGGAGGAGTTAGGAGAAAGACTGAAGGAGCGGAGGTGTTTGCAAGCCAATAGGAAGAAGAACAATATCAACCAACCAAAACACCGAGAGCTCCCAGGGACTAAACTGCTAACCAAAGAGGGACCCATGGCTCCAGCTGCATATGTAGCAAAGGACAGCCTATCTGGCACCAATGGGAGGGTAGACCCTTGGTCCTGTAAACACTTGATTCCTCAGTGTAGGGGAATGCTAGGTTAGGGAGGTGGGAGTGGGTGGGTGGGTGGGTGGGGAAAACACCCTCATAGAAGCAAGGGGGATAGGGGATGTGATAGGTTGTGTGTCAAGGGGAAACCAGGAAAGGGGTAACATTTGAAATGTAAGTAATGTAGTAAATAAAATAAACAATAAAAACATTTTCTACATCATAAGAAGTAATGTCCAATAAAGAAATTGTAAAATGAAGGTAGTATATTGTTCTCTAAAGAGATAGAAATGTGATTTGAAGTGATGTGATGTGATGTGATGTATGTGTGTGTGTGTGTGTGTGTGTGTGTGTGTATCTCAATGGTCAATAGCTTTTTCCAGCATGAAAATGCACATTAAATAAAAATTACATCTTATGATACTCAGAATTACTGTTTTCAAGGAAACAAAAACAGGCACAACATACTAGGAAGTGTTTGGAAAGAAGGAGCACTTGTATAGTATTGGAGGGGATGTAAATTAGCATGTAGGTCACTTCCAAACCAAAAACTGGAATTACCATATGAGCCAGCTATACTACCCTTGGATATTGTATGCATAAAAGAATCATGGTCAGCACACAACACCTAGATACTCATGTTTACCATGGCACCATTCATGATAGCCAAGAAATGTTATCATCTTGATTATTCATCAGTCGATGATAAAGAAATGTATATAAATTTTTCAGCCATCCATCTATGTGTGTATATATGATATACTCTCTCAGATATCCTATTGTTTGTTGCCATGTGTCATGAAGATCCTGAAATTTGGATCTGTAACCCCTTCACATGCTTCAGCGGTTGACCAATGGAGCAGAAGTCGTGGTAGGCCACTCAAATCCTGGATCTGGGCCTGTATCTGAGCTGGTCAGCCTGCCAATTTTCCCACACCCACACAACTAGTTTTTAAAGGTAAAAGAGAAACTTCTGTGTTAGGATGAGGTGATTAATTTTAATGGGGCCTGTTAATTAGGTGAGACAAAGGGGCTTTTGATTGCTAGACATCAATACTTTGGTAGCTCGATTTGGGTATGGAGGAGGAAGTGGCCAAATAAGTGAATAGACCTTGTTGGGTAGCTTTAGAAATGTAATCTAATGGTTTCTAGTGAGGCAGAGTAGGAGCAAGGGAAGGACAAGGCCTGCCAGAGCCATGTTTTCCATGCTCTTGCTGGCTATACTGCCCTTACTTACAACAAGAACATCAAAACACCAACAGCACCAAGGCTATCCACAACATTTCCCCCTTTTTGGTCAATTAAAATGCTTTTTTCTCTCTGATATAAATTGATCACAATTATTACCATTATGTAATTTATAAAGTTTAAGATATACTTACTACCTCGTTCATCAATTTTGTTAATTTAGAAAAACCACTCTATCATCTATCCTAACTTAAAAGGTTTACGAGTTTACACCTGAGTTATGTCCTGACTTTAGCTTGTATTTCCATCTGAAAACCATCCTCTTAATCTGAACAGCTTGGGTTGGCTATGAGACTATGGCCAGTCTTCAATCATGCTAGAAATCTGAGAGCGACTTAAATATTACCTGAAAAATATAGGAAGGTCTAACTTAGCTCCCAAAACTAAAACAAATTGTAGAAACAGCTGTGGACCTGGACAGTGCCCTATTCCTCAAAACATTAGAGCAATTATCTTCAGCCTTCTGACCCTGAGTATCTGACAGACCTTAAGTGAAACAGGAAATATCATGAAGGACTAACTTATTCTTTCTTGGCAGAACCAAGCTGTCAACTATCCTGCACCTTTCACGGACAGTGTTGGTCTGCAGAAGACATAGGCCAGGGGCTGCCTTGCCATGATGAGCAACCTTGTCTGGTATGAAGATGCTCAATTTCCTCTATGAACCAAGAAGGGATGCTGTCTGGACCAGACATGTCTCAACATCAAATGATTAAATAACATTAAATGTCACATACTGTGAATTTGAAAACTATTTTGTAAAGTATATCTGCACTATTAGTTTTAACTGCTTTCTGCTATGTCTAATTGAAATATCTCAAAAACATCCTTTTATTATTAACTCGGAGCCATGAGTTTGCTATCTTACGCTTAACTCATATTGCTTAATCATCTAAAAATAGTTTGTAATAGCAGTTAAAGAAAGATTGGGTCTAAGCTTTTTATTTTTAAATTTTTGTATCAATAGAAGAAATTCATATCAACATAAACCTTAAATCTGTATTAAAAATAAATTCTGTACCAATGTAATATAATTATAACATCAACTTTGTAACAATTATAAAGATTTCTACCAATTAAGATTACAGTTACACAACCAATTCCAACTATTTTCTCCCTGTTCAAATTAAGGCCATTTTCAAATTCCCTAGAATGACAATCTTTAGAATAATCACTTCCCCACTCCAAAGGAATTGGGATGACTACTGTCCACAACTTCTTACTCCTGAATACAGGTGATGAAATATCTTTAAAGGGAGGGGAAGGGTTTGGAAAATAGGAGACTTGGTTAGGTCTTAAGAAAGCCAAGTCAACAATTGCTATTCAGTTTCTGATGCCTAAATTCTGACTGAATCCATCTGAAAAGTTGAATGAGGCAAGATGACCTGGAATCCATGACACTGGGTATCCAAGCAGTTCAGAGATTTCAATATGTCTGAGGATGAGTTTCGCCAAAGCTGGACACTCTGCAGTATACAAATCTCAAACAAGAATTTAAGTGCCACCAAGATATCTGTATGGTTTGTGTTGGTCTGTGTAGGGTGCAAAGACTAGTGAAGAATGAAATTCTGCTCCTTGTTTGAGCATGTGAAAGGCAGCTGTCTTTTTATAATAACCAATCATAACTCTTCATTTGTGCCATTTGAAGGATGACACAAAGAATCTTTACCTTTTCTGTTTGATTCTCTTGAACTCTTCTAGTTCTTCAGGGGGTCTCCTTCTGTCATCTCTGATCCATGTAATTCTGGAAAGAGTCCAGAGTCCAATTGTCTTTTCTATAAACACATATATAAAGCTTTTCTCCCAAATTAGCATGTCCTTTAGCCAGTAGCCAGAGAAACTTTTAGTTTCACCTCTCTCCCAGAGGAATAATAAAATAACCACAAAACACAAAATCACTTCCATTTGTATAATTAACATAGTTCAAAACAACTTAAGTGAAGTAAGCCAATGCTATATTAGCCTATTCGTAGACCTTTTTCTAATCTGTCCTGCCAGGATATTTAACCTCAAATTCCTGTGTAGCCCACATTTGGAAAATATGTGTTATCCTGCAAGAACCCCTGTTTTATTGAGAGCATTTTATTTTCATGCAATCTCCCTGTATCTTTTCATGGAGGCTGCAACCTTTCTGCCTACAGCAGGGGTCCCAACCCTTCTGGGCCCAAACTCTTCTATTAGTTCAGAGCTGTGGGGAGAATTCCTCATGTAGCTTGGGCAAAACATGCATTCCCTTCTATTTTTAAAAAGCATTCAAAACCAAAAACAAACCATTTAACAAAATTTAGAAATCTATCCTATTATTCCCTGCTTGTAGTTAGCAGGCAGCTTTTACTCTGGCTCTCTGCCTAGAGTCATTATAGTGTTACTTTTCACAGTAGGGTAACTCAGAGCCTGATCTGAGTCTATCCCTGTGTTGCATTGTTTAAGGTTCCCCATGCTTAAGTCACCATGTGACTCCTCCTCACAATGAGATCTCCCCTCTCCCCTCTTTTCAGACCTACATTACTGTGTCTGAATCAATCTGAGAATCCTAAATAGTGGAACCTACCATCTTGGACTTCATTTGTTGTGTGTAGTTTTAATAAACCCATGCTAGCTGTGCCCAGGTTCTATAATCAGTAACTACCTGTTTCTCCTTGCCCAATGCCAAAAATGGCTGTCTGGCACTGTTTCCCGAGGCTGACTTGCTAATCCACCCAAACCTGGACTTACTGTGAATACCTGGAGGTACCACTTGAGTTCCACAGACTGACCATCCCGTGTTTGGCAACACTGACCACCAATGACAACTCTGCCATTTCCCCCTTTCTCTCTTGTACAACTAAATGGAAAATACACACAAATGGAAAATAGCAGATAGCCTTAATATTTGTATTGGTAAATCTCTATCTCCAATATGCCCGTGCAAAGAACATACAACTGTGTTATATCACTTATAATTAGTATACCTATATTGGGCAGATATACCACCACACTGCTCTATTCCCCAGCTATGAGAGCCCTTGCTAC
Source organism: Mus minutoides (assembly GCA_902729485.2). Classification (NCBI taxonomy): domain Eukaryota; kingdom Metazoa; phylum Chordata; class Mammalia; order Rodentia; family Muridae; genus Mus; species Mus minutoides. Next base: position 616,736 of record LR749956.1, on the reverse strand, counting down.
TTCTGGCTCCTACAGGCCAAGTGGATCTGTTCCATCTCCAACATCTTCTTTCTCTATCTTCCTGTCTCTCTGTCCCTCTGCCTCATCTCCCTTCTTTCTCCCTCCTCTCCCCTTTCTAAAGCTTCCAGCCCAACCCTTTTCTTCCACTGACAATCACAGGCTCTATCCTTTATTTGACTAGTTAAAATGGGGAGCAGGGTTCACATGCAATCACCTGAGTATGTGATCCACTATTCATTGGGGACAGGATTAGCATTAAATACAAACAGCACCAAGACAATCTACAACAGGATGGCAGCAGTTCCCACCGGAAATCATCATACAATTGGCAGGTGTGCATGTTGCATCAATCAAAGACCCAGAGGAACAAGGAAACAAAAGAAATAAAACAAAATGGGAACCGACTGCTACAATCTCTTTATTTAAGTGAGACACAGAAGTCAAGAGAGAGCATCAGCAGAATAACTTTACAATCAAGAAAGCCCCAGTTCATGTTCAGGTTGCACATCAGTAATCATTGTTCCATATACCTGGTCTTTGTAGCCCTCAGATTAGAACCTCTGGCATTTTTCCAGTGTGTTACTCAGTCTTCTGTCACTGAGATGAAATATCTGACAGATACTACTGAGAAGAAGGAAAGGCTCATCTTGGATTGAAGTTTTAGTCCATGTTTCCTGGTCCAATCTGTGACAAGGCAGAAATGCGATGGCAGAAGGGCATGGCAAAAGAAAGCTGTTTAACTAATGATGGCCAGAAAACAGAGAGTGAGCAGAGGATACATCCTCCAGTACTCTACGACTAGTCCCTCCATTCTGTCAACACTTCCTAATGTGACCACCTTCTAATATTGCTACTAAATTATCAACCTTTAGCAAATTACCTGTCAGTGTGTGTGTGTGTGTTTGTGTGCGTGTTTGTATGTGTACGTTATATGCAAATAACACCCTGATAGAACTGAGTGTTTTCTCAGAGGTTCAGTCTCTAGCAAGGCAGGTAAGTATGCTCAGGTTTGTTGTCTTGGCTCTGATGGACTTTTGACAGGACACACAGCTAACCAGTGCTGGAACTGGGCAAATATGCATGTTATTACCTTTTTATTTGAGACAGGATATCTGTCTATGCCTTATAAGACTGAAGCCTGACCTGTGGGTCTCATACCACAGAGATTTAGAGAAAGATAATCTGAGATCAATTTAGTGATTCTAGAGTGGACCTGGAATACATTTCACTAACGGGTACTAAATATTCAAACATTTCAGCTCCTAACTAGTTGTATTAGACTCACTACCTGGGAGTATGCTGTGCAGAATACAGGAACTTAAAAAAAAATTCCCCTACAGGCTGGCAATTTTTTTCCAGTGGTGATCCAGTATGTTTTAAGACATAGTTTCAAATTTACAGGTCCAAATGCATTTTTCTGCTTCTGTAGATAACCAGATTCTATAGATCTAGCTGAATTACATTCAATATATATATATATTAAAGCACTTGCAGCATAGAATGCAACATGGATCCAGGACAGTTCTTGCCTTGAAGGATGCCAGTTTGCTACTAGAAAGAGGAAGGTGAGAAGATTAACATCAGTAATGTCCATGATCTCAAAGAGACTTGTAGTCAGTTCAGTTAGAGGTTAAGGCATGAGAGACCATAAACTGCAGATGGATCATAAATACTTTATGGAATAGGGTTTTCACATTACTCACTGGCATGTGTCTGGTGTGTGAACTACAATCAGATGCATTTATGGACTTAAGAGAGGAGAGCTAAGTTGTAAGCTGTGCTGAGTCATCTTGGAACATCTTCTGGCTTGGCAGGTATGCTCACCAGCAAATTATAGTTTGAAAAGTTACCTGGTAACAGAAGCATTAGAAAACTTGAATATTGCTGAGATGATAATAATACAGGTAAGCAATTTCTTTGTTCTGTATACTATCATCTTCCACCCACATCAAGCAACTATTTGAAGGGATATTGGTTTATTTGCACTTTAATATTTCTCATGTGATAAAAAAGCTTCTTTAAAGAAATATAGGAGTCCACCCAGAGTTAGAATATTCAACCCCTTCTAGATGAAGTCTTGAAAAGCCTGAGATGATTTATAAATTCTAGGCTAAAAAACAACATTTTTGTAATCAACTGTTTATTCAAAGAATGCTATTTTATGAAACAAGTAAGGCAACATCACCTAGATTTTATATAGTTTAGGAGAATTTGAATTTTAGGAAGTGATAGCTTAGGTCTGGTCTTGAGCCCAATGGTTCTCATTCAAGAGATGAGCTGCATATGTTCTAGGTTTTAAAACTAAATCAGGGAAGATGCTCTTTATGCTCTGTCTCGGAACAGTTGAGTGCATCCCCTATAAAGATGGCTTTTCCCTACCCATACTTCCCACTACCAGCATCTCTCAGCTGAAATCCCATGAGGGCATTGCAGTATTTTTTTTCAATTTTTTATTAGATGTTTTCTTAATTTTTCATGTCAAATGCTATCCTGAAAGTTCCTCTCCCCTCCCCCTGCCCTGCTCCCCTGCCCACCAACTCCCACTTCTTGGCCCTGGTGTTCCCCTGTATTGGGGCATATAAAGATTGGGCATTGCAGTATTTATGAACAGATAGAATCAATTTTATAAATGTGTTCTGACTTTGAGTCATATTTACTACTCCAAAAATTGCTAACATAATATTTCCCACTATTAAATATGCTTGATTGAAATAGCTACAAATAACTTATATTCCCAAAATTAAAATAGAACACTTTTTTGATGTTTATCATGTTGTACCTGATAGCTGTGACTCTTCCTTAAACAAGTAGGGAAGATTTTATTCTCCTCTAAGCAAATATATCCCAGGTGCTACATGTTCCTAACACACATGAGATTTTTCAGAGCAATGACCAGGCAGTCAATCTCTATTGTTTTTGAAAGTCAAAGTCTACCTGACATTGGACCCTCTGGGGATCAGACTGCTTATCTCTATATAGATTTAGACAAGTCTAATACTTTTCTGCAAGTCAGTGCCTGTGAGCTAAGTGAAGGGGAGCTCCTCTTTAAAGTTTAGAAGATAGGAGGGGTGGTTAAAAGATGAGCAGAAGGGTTAGAGAAGGCCAGCAGGTTCTTCCTGCTCTGTCAACTTGCATTCAAAGTAGATCAACAGAGTTGCTGAGCTGTCTTCTGGTTAAAGCACTGTGAGAACTTTCTCATTCTCACACATCCCTGAAGGTCAGGCAGCCATCCCAGATTCCCCATTTCTGTTTGCTCTGCTGTGGTGATACAGTTTCTTAAGCATTCCTCTAGAGACAGATTCTATTTATATACTCATGTAGTAGCTACTATTTGCTCTTTGTAAAAATACAAACCATGGCACACTCTACAGATGGACTGACTCTTTTATCTCCCTTGTCTAGTATTGTTAAAAGTGAAAACCATTTTTGTTTTTCTTTTAGTATTTTGGGTACAAACATTCCAGTGATTCCTATTCAAAATGAGATTGGATTTGAAAATTGGATAGCTCTATTTTAACTGTTAACAAGAGTCATTCCCTTCTATTTCTATTTACTAAAAGCCCTCTTAAGGAACTGATGTTAAATTTTGTCATGGAATTATCTAGATTCCTAAGCTCAGCTATTAAGTGTTCTGTGGTGATGGAATCAGAATGATAAAAGTGTTGAAAATTCCATGATGCAAGATATCACATGTTAGCAATATCAGATAGTGAGAAAAAAGTTTACTAAGTAGCTTAAGATGTTTTCATTTAATTTATATTTTGTGGCAGAATTCTAATAATTATTACATTGGAGAACATAGATCTCTAGGGATCTTTCACCAAGGCTGCTGATATTATATAAATTAATAAACATATTAATAAGAAATTATATTAACATTAATATGTTTCTAATCTGTTCTTTTTTTTCAAAATTGTTCTTTCACATTGTAGCATTTAAATTTCTGTTTGGGCTGTAAGCTTGGCTTAGTGGTAGAGAACTTCTCTTGCATGCTAGAGGCCTTGTGTTGGATCCCTGGTTCTAAAATACATTCTTAAACCCATAAAATTTTCTTGCTCTTAAAAATAAACACATTTATATATAGAAATATATCTGCACACAACCTCAGATTTAGCATAAGTAAGTTGCTTTTAACATTCCCTCCATATTCCTACTGCATGATTGACATCTTACAGTTGAAAGGATGATAAAGTAATGAATAATTTGAAAAGATCACTATTTTATTGAAAATATATTTTGTAAAATCACAACGTTTATAAGATTATGAAGTGTCCAGACATCTCATAAAGCAATGTAGGTGCTTATATTAATCAGTTTAAAAGGAAGGTCTGATTTTCTCTAGCTCACTTAACACAGGGCACAGATAGATACTTGCTAGATTAGAAGAAACTATATTAAAATATCCCTTTATCTTCTTGTTGAACATTTTTCCTCAGAGAACCTTTGTACAGAGAAACCAGGTTTTTATGGATGTATAGAAAAAAATAGAAGGAAATGAAGAAATATAGAAATAATAGAGCTATCCTGACCCAACTAGTGCATTCTTAGCAGGGACTATGAGATCAGAAAGAAAATGAAGCAAGAGAACTATTTCCAGGTCTCAATTAGCTGCAATAACTTTGTTAATTTTTTGTGGACACATGGCAGAACCACTGCACTTAAGGGGAAGGCATTCTGCCAAAGAAGAGCATACTATTGTCTTGTTTTCCTTCATAACAAATAGGAAAGGGTGATAACAAGAGAAATCTTTGGGCTTTGTTGTAGATAATAAGCGAGATTCCACTCTCTGATGGCAGTGGCAGCTTCTGTCCCCTCTTCATTTACGTCCACAAAGGACTTGTGTAAAACTTTAGACCCCATGAGACCTTGCGTACTGCTCATGCCAGAGAAGTCAGCCTTCTGTGGATCAAAGGCGTCGACCATCCCCATGTGTTCCAATGGAACCGGGAGGTCATACTTCTCTTCCACTTTGAACTGAGGCAAAGATAAATACAACTCGGTCATGTACATGTTTTCTGCTCTTGTCCACTCCAGTAACTTGTCAGCAGTGAGTTGTTGTTCAAACTATAAAAGTGAAAGAAAAAATTGCCATGATTAACTTAAAGACTGCAACTTACATGAACAATGAGTTAAAGTGAAACCTTTAGCAATAAGTACTAGTTTTTGCTTTAGATATTATTCATTTAAATAATTTAAAGATAGATTTTATTTCCAACATCCAAAAATCAGAATCATTGTTTTATACAGAATAAACTATAAACATTATTGTTTATGCTCCCAGCCACCTATGTTATTTTTAATAGATGTTTCTTCATATTTTCCTATACACAGTATTACATTTTATAGTTATCATATAGTGCCCTATGTTTTTTCTTTTCCATTCAAAATATTTATAAACACTTTCTAGACTGATATATATTTTTTCAACCAAGTTTGACTTGTTCCATATTAGTGGCATTATGTTGATATTTAATATTCATAACTGCTTAATTCCTGATTAGGCAAGCCTGTAGTGTGATTCAGGCTATGTGTAAAATACTTATAATATAGGATGAAACACATTATTTTCCTTTCAATTTTTCATTACAGTATTGTTTAATTAGTTTCCTTAATGTCTTATTTGAATTTGAAATGATACCAAGAAATAAAGTAACAGAAGAAAATGGGAAACAAGCTTTACCTTCTTCAATCCATCAACTTCCACTGGCAGCAAGACAAACATACTTAGCTCTTTGCCTTTGTATGGTATTTCCACAATCTTGGCCTGCACATCCTCCAGAAAGATGAAGTTAAATTTGTTTCTTTGTTTCATCATCTGGACAGGTTTACTTGTATTCTGCAACAAATCATCATTTCAAACTCTTATCAAGGGAGACATAGGAAATGACAGATAATATTATACAGATACAAAACACATTAAAATTCTTTAAACAGATAAATCTGATGTTTAGTGAAGTCCATCCAAAATATTTTAGTTATTTCTATTCACATAAAGTTATAAAAATAAAGCACATGATATATTTTATTATGACTTTCCATAGTTTCACTTTTATTTAAATTAAACCATGTACACATGACCACATGAAAATATGTAAATAAACTGCCAACAGTACCTTGTTCAGCCAAAACTTTCTCTGGTATGCTTTTCATCAAATTTGTGATTCCATTGTCCTTTGAAATACACTGCATTAACAAGAACCATCATAGTCTACTGCTCGGGCTCCCACTAGGAAAAAAGTCTTTGATTTTTCCTTCAAGAGAAAGAACAAAGTGTCTATCATCAGTACAAAGAGCTTTTCTGGAGGATGCTTTATAAGAGTTCACAGACAGTGTGATAAATTCTTTCCAAATGTCAGGGTTGAAATGGTCTGAGATCCAGGTGTGGTGACAAGAAGTAAGTGCCTTGATTTTCTGAATGGCAAATGAGAATGGAACTTTTTCTCCATTTACTCTTAGCTTTCCAGCTTAAAGAAATTGATATGATATAAAAATATGTCACAGTGGAGAATTTAGATTTCCCAAGATACCACTAGATAAACTATATGTAAACAAATCTTCTATAGTATTTCCACTGATTGGCTTCCTGCAAACTTCCCCAAACTTCCTCTTGGTTCACTTTGTATGGTTCTTCCTCAATGACACTACCATATAGTACCATTTGTTTGCCTTGCTATCCAGTAATTAATCTTCTTTTGGCTTTCTTCAGCTGCATGTACAGAATCAAGTGATTCCACATTAGCTTGGTAATATTTCTTAATGTCTTTCAAAAGTCTTTGAGATATGAAGGAACCAAAAAGAATTAAGAACAAATTAGACATTACTCAAATGTCATCAGTTGTGATGATTCTATAAGCTGACTGCTCACCCTGATGGAAACTGTTATTCTAAGATCATGCAGATTTTTCACTCAGGTAATATGTAGACAACAGGAGAGCAAAGTGAAGGCTTGTGTAAGGTTGTCACCGAAGGTGGCCTTATACCAATATATCATTTGGCAGGTAGAAAAGAGGTCCTGACTTGCAAATTTCATAGTAAATTGTGCTCAGAGTGCTGATTGTCTGATTTGCTATCCTACCACTAAGTTCAAGCCTTGCAGTTCTCCTTTGATCATGTATTCAATGGATAAAAATTCTATATTATCTGCTACCTCCCAAGTTCTCTCTAGGATATCCCTAAGCTTGCCCATTCCAGAAACATCCCACTTGTTGTAAATCACCTGCCATATTCTTTGTGATCCATTCAGTGCTGGTTCATTACTAATATCTCATGAGAAGTTCTGGTAACCTACATTCTCTCACTGAAGAGTTCCAAAGCCTATACTTCACATACAAGTCACTAGGCTCTTGGACAATCCAGTGAGTTAGAATTTTGATTATGAAGCTGATGATCCTTGAGCAAGTGTTGCCTATGAATCTGCCTGGTCTTATGTTTATGTATGGAGATATCTATCTATCTATCTATCTATCTATCTATCTATCTATCTATCTATCTATCTACCTATGACATAGGATGCAGATTAAATGGGTACAGAGCCAGGTGCAACTTACCTGGAGAAATGGGAAATCCTTTGCTCCAAAGATACTGTTGGGAGACTTCAGGTCATAAGCATTATTGGATTTATTTAACTGAGTCAAAAGCTTTTGAAATTGTTCATGCATATTTTCTTTATCCTTTAATGTCAATAAAGGTGTTCAATGAATTACTCTGCTAATGTAAACACTAAACCCATAAAATAAATACCCCAACTCTTGTAATCTGAAAGACAACTTTTTGAACATTTTATGATTTTTTTTTTATATTTTATCTTAAACATCCCTAGTTTACATTCAACTTCTTCCAAAAATGACTTTTTCCTTTCTATCAACCTGGCTTGCTGTTTTTGAAGTAAGTATACAGTACTTTTAGGTTGTTTTGGCTCCAGTTCTTCAAATGTGTAGATCATATATAATGTCTAACCACCACCAATATATGGTTATGCTATGTTTGCCTACATAAAATATATAATTATATGCATCACTGATAAATATATATAACCTTTAATGTTATTGTCTTAGATAAGTTGACTGTGATTTATGGTTCTTCTTTCATGATTGATAATATCTGCCTATAAAATAGCATATGCCCATGATTAGCAGGACTGAACTACATATCAGTATGAGTACAGTCTAAATAAAAACAAAAAGGCTCCAAGAAATTATGATCTCTTCAGAGATGTTACAGAGCCAAATTTTGAATCTAAGTATGTCTGAATCAGAACACTTCTTTTTTCCTGCTAAGAAGGTAATATGGTTAAGGGTTATATCACACATGTAAGTGTGATAGCAGTTACTTTCCATGATGTGATTTTTTTCTCTTAACGTGAATATGAGCTTATTTCTCTTAATCCAATTGTTGAATTATGATAATATTTTTGTAACATGATACTGACAATTTCTCTTTCTAGCAATATGGTCTAACATCTATTGTGGTTTATTACTTGTAGCCAGCCAGCTAATTGTGTAAGTGTTTGTATATGTTAAATCATATTCCTTTTGACTCCCACTTTGCTAGAATGCAGTGCATCAGGGCAGAGCTTTGTTAAGTTTCTTAATTGTAAGGTGCAGAGCTACAGCTGAATCTAGACCATCCTCCAATTCTGACCTTCTTCTGTAGTTAATGAACATAATGACTATGAGAAAGAAGGGTGACAATAATCCACATACAAATCTCTTTTGTTTGGAAATTCCCCTATAGATTGATTCTTTTAAATGTAAAATGGTCACTTTAAGTTATAATGCTGTCAAAAATCTGAAGCTCTTCTAGACATGTGGTACCCTGTACTTACAGGAGATTCTGCAGGTTTTTCTGTTGTTTTCTTTGTGCTTTCATTGAAATGAAGAACCTGGGATGTAGTCTCCGTCCCTAGCTTCTTCAGACCTGGCTACCTCTGCAGGCAGGCCACCCATGGCTTAGCACTGTAGCTAGGCTGGCTCCTTTTGTTATGCAACTGTTTCCACTCTCCTCCAAGTCTCTGCTGCCTGCCTGCCCAGAGCTGCCCAGACTTTCTGGGAAGAAGACGGTGCTGCACGAGGTCTCCAAGATGGAGCCAGGGGCCCTGGGAAAGGGATGGTGGGGTGGATGGAAAGCCCCTGCTATAACCTAAGACTCTAAGCATTAAACCTTAGGCCCTTGATCAGAGAATTTTGTCTTAGCCTCCATTATTTTTCTCGACTGTTCACTCCTATACAGCTCTGGCCACCTCCTCAGGAACCCAGATGGTGTAAGCCCCAGGCAGTCTTCCAGAATCCTACAGATTGGATTGGGTGCCAACTGTAGGGGTCCACCGCCCGCGGTCCCCCCACAGAACAGACTGGGTTCCCCAGAAGGCGGACTGGGGCTGTAACGAGACTAGGGTGGGAGAGAAATAATGGATGCCAAGACGAATCACTCCATTCAAAGTGTCTGATTTTACTTAGAATTCTCTCTTGGTTAAAAGAGAGTAGAGGAGGGTAGACCCCACCCACACCCAGTTCATTCGTGTGCCTGGGTTCATTCTGAAGTCTTAGCTGGAGGCAGGACATGGGTGGGGCATGGGGACTGGTAGCAGGATTCCAGAGAAGTGCAGAGATATTTAGCATAAGAAAGACGGCAGCTGCATGTGGTCTAAATTTAAGATGGAGCCAGCGCCCCCCACCCCCCCAACAGGACAGGCAGGGTGGATGATAGAAAGCCCTGCTATAACCTAAGACCCTAAGCATTAAATCTAAGGGTCTTGATCAGAGAATTTTGTCTTGGCCTTCATTATTTTTCTCGACTGTTCACTCCTCTACAGCTCTGGCCACCTCCTCAGGAACCCAGATGGTGTAAGCCCCAGGCAGTCTTCCAGAATCCTACACTGGGAGAGACATTAAGTGCAACAAGAAAAGCTCTGTCTAAATCAAGAAAACAAAAACAGAACAAAATCCTGAAAAATAAAGCCAAAAGATTTAAAAAATTTAGAAAAATATATACTCCAAATAGTTGTAAAAGAATTTGTAAGAAACACCATAAAGCTGATCTATCACCACTCACATAACTAGATGCCCATCCAGTCAGTGGTTAGCAAATACCTCACTTCACATCCATCAGATCTAAGCAAATCCAATAGTCTCTACCATTTAAGATATTTTCTTGTTGTTGGAAACTTAAAGGACATTATTCTACTCTAGTACTCAAAGGATATCAGGAAGCACCTGGACCGAGTTTAGGAAGGGCATGTTTCTCCCAAAGTTCACAATCATGGCAATGCCTACTCAGCATCATGTTCTTCATCTCAGACATCAAGGTGTATTGTCATTTATCTGAACACTAACAAAGTGCTGAAGAGACAAGTTCAAACTGGTTGATAAAACGAAGCTTAGATCTACCTTCTTAATTTGTTCAGTATTTCCTTTGTTTCCAAGCAGAATCATTGCTAATGTTTTCATCATGCTGATGGGGGAATAGAAGATGTTGTTGTCTGATTCTCTGAGCTGCCTGTACAGATCAAGTGTGAATTTAGTAGTGGCTACAGCAAACAAATCCATGAAGGCTTAGTGTGACCTTGAAGTTCTAGAAACGCATAAAGTCAGCACAAAGGTTAGAATGAGTTCACTAAATAAAACATCACCCGGTAATGAACATTTTTTATAGAAAATGACATACCTATATCATCAAATTCTGGCAAATAAATTTATTATTATTTTTTAAGCTTTCTGCAATGTATATCACCTAACTAGAAGGTACAAGGTCAGTGTCTTTAAGACTTTGCAAACAGCTAATAGAGAATCCTTTTATCTTTCCTTCCTCACCAGCTTGCTAGTTTGGGTGGAAAGGTTTCAAATGAATTCCAAGATAAAGTATTCTGTAGCTTGCAGGCAGCTAGATGTTTAAAGTTACCTTTCAACTTTTCCTTTAATCTTCTGTAGTTTCCAGACACAATTCTTACATGTTTTAGAAGATGCATATGTGTAACTGAAAATAAATTACTTAGATAAATAACAAATTAAGTGAAGTGGACATTTAAAGTTTCTTTAGCAGATCAAGAAAAATAAATTGTCAAATATAAATGTGAAAAATGTCACATACACATAATATAAAAGGCACCACTGTTATCCTCAAATATAGTTCATATTATTCAGAAATAGAAGCTAGAAGCACTCACTTTTGTTTCTGAAGGTAGAAGTTGGCAAAAAGGATAGGAACCTTTGTGCGGTTGATCCTGAGATCTGGAATTTATAACTCTCCTCTACCACTGCTGCCTCATCATTTCAGTGGTATTTCACATAAATCAACTTCAAATTCCATAACCAGGTTAGCCTTTTTAGGTATGCAAATTGTGAGAAAAAGCTGGCTTCACACCCTACCACTGTACTGCCTTTTTCCACAGGCCACATAATTGATGGCTTTTTAATCAGTGTCAGCTTCTGAGTCTTCTGAAATGCACACATGTGCTTTTCTAATAACAATGATATTACTTTATACTTTAGAGTTTGTTACACTCCTGAGAACTGTATTCTTCTGTATGACACCCCTCCCCAAATTACCTTATTTTAGACCATCAAATTGCCTTTAAGGAACACATCAGATACAAAACTACTACAAAGCTTACATTAGGTATTTTTCCTTATGAAAAATTTTATTAATTCTGTCAATTTCTCTATCAGTTACTCTAAGCAAGAAAAAAATAGTTCTAATTCTAGTTTAAATGATAAAAAACATTCTGTAGAACATTTGTTGTTATTGTTCCTTTTGTTTATTTTGGTTTTTGTTTGTTTTCCTTTTTTATTTGCCTCTTGAAGATACAGTATCTTACCACAGTTGTTTCCTAAGCCTCCTAATGCTAACTGATTTGGACTTTTTTGTTCCTTAAAGAATGTGAGAAAATTATTTATCTTTTTGAACTGATATTATAATAAGGAGAAGAACAATTGAAGCAAAAGGGTTCATTTGAATGGCAGCTTTCTATGCTTTATGTGTAAAGGAAGCTGAAAAGTGATTGTTTTTGCCTGACACAATAAGTTATCTTAGTTGTCAATACACAATCTCTTTCTTATTTCATGGTTAGTATACCGAATGTCAGAGTCAAACACATATAAGAAATAATGGGAGAACATGACTTGTATCATTAGGCTATTTATATGAGATATCCCTGATTATTCAATGTAGGTATTAATAGTTCTAAACACTCCTCTTAAAACAACTATCATTTTATCTGACAAAGGCTAATATGTTGTGTATTAATTATCATTTGATTGTAGTAGTTTTCAAATTTCCCTCTTGAATTATTTGGCAAAATACTAATTATTCAAGATTTAATATCTATGTGTTTCTGTATTTTCTGTAGTTTTTCCTTACTGTTGATTTCCAGTTTTATTCTACGATCAGAAGACAAAAAGTTGATGCCAGTTTCCATCTGTGCCTGGGGTCTGACCCTGTGCCACAGCAGGTCTTCTAGGAAATAACTAGATGGTAAGAGGCAAGCACAAGAACATAAACAACAGAAACGAAGACTACTTGGTATCATCAGAATCCAGTTCTCTCACCACAGAAAGGCCTGGATTTCCCAACAGACCTCAAAAGCAAGATTCTGATCTAAAAATCACACCTTATGATGATTGTAGAGTACTTTAAAAAGGACATGGATAACTCCCTTAGAGAAATACAGGAGAACACAAGTAAACAGGTAGAATCCCTTAAAGAGGAAACATAATTCCCTTACAGACATACAGAAAAACACAACCAAACAGATGAAGGAATAGAATAAAATCATCTAGGATCTAAAAACAGAAATAGAAACAATAAGGAAATCAAAAGGAAGACAATCTTGGAGATAGAAAATCTAGGAGAGCTATCAGGAGTCAAAAATGCAAGCATTACCAACAGAATACAAGAGATAAAGAGAGAATCTTAGGTATAGAAGATTCCATAGATAACATTGACACAACAGTGAAAGAAAATGGAAAATGCAAAAAACTCTTAACACAAAACATCCGGGGAAATCCAGCACACAATGAAAAGACCAAACCTTAAGATAATAGGCATAAAAGAGCAAAAAGATTCCCCATTCAAAGGGTCAGTAAACATCTTCAACAAAAATATAGAAGAAAATTTCCTTAACCTACAGAAAGAGATGCCTATAAACATATAAGAAACCTAGAGAACTCCCAATAGATTAGACCAGAAAAGAAATTCCTCCTGTCACATAATAATCAAGACACCAAATATACTAAACAAAGAAAGAATATTAAAAGCAGTAAGGGAAAAAGGTCAAGTAATATATAAAGGCAGACCTATCAGAATTACACCAGACTTTTCAACACAGACTCTAAAAGCCAGAAGATCCTGGAAAAATGTCATATAGACCCTAAGAGAACACAAACGCCAGCCTAGACTACTATACCCACAAAAACTCTCAATTACCATAAAAGGTGAAACCAAGATATTCCATGGCAAAACCAACCTTACACAACATCTTTCCTCAAATCCAGCCCTACAAAGAAAAACTTCAACACAAGGAGGGAAACTACTCCACCCCAAAACAAACAAACAAACAAACAAAACAACAAAAAAACCAAGAAATTAAACTTCTTTCAACAAACCAAAAGAAGAAAGCCACAAACTTAATTCCACTTCTAACAACAAAAATAACAGGAAGCACCAATCACTGGTCCTTAATATCTCATAACATTAATGGACTAAAATCTTAAATAAAAAGACATAGACTAATGACTGGATATTTAAATAGGAACCAGAATTTTGCTACATACAGGGAAGTTATCTCAGTGTCAAAGTCAGATACTACCTCAGAGTAAAGCTCTGGAAAGCAATTTTCCAAGCAAATGGCCCCAATAAACAAGCTGGAGTAGCCATTTTTAATGTTGAATAAAAAAAAATTTCAACCAGAAGTTATCAAAATGATGAGGAAGGACATTTCATACTCATCAAAGGAAAAAAAAATCTACTGAGATGAACTCTCAATTCTGAACATCTATACCCCAAATGCTAGACATCTACATTCATAAAAGAAACTTTGCTAAAGCACAAACTGCACATTGAACCTCTCCCAATAATAGTGGGAGACTTCAACACCCCACTCTCAGCAATGAACAGAAATAGAAACTAAACAAAGACATAGTGGAACTAACAGAAATTATGAACCAAATGAATCTAACAGATATTTATAGAACATTTCATCCTCAAACAAAAGAATATTCTTTCTTCTCACTTCCTCATGGTGCCTTCTCAAAAACTGACCATATAATTGGTCACAAAGCAGGCCTCAACCGATACAAGAAGACTGAAATTATTCCATGCATCCTATCAGATCAACACAGGTTAAGACCTTTCTTCAAAGAAAAAAACAAAACAAAACCCAACCCAACCCAAACCAAACCAACCCAACCCAAACCAAACCAAGCCAAAACAAAACAAACCAAACCAAACCAAAACAAAACAAAAAACCAACAGAAAGCCCACATACACATGGAAGCTGAGCAAGTCTCTACTCAGTGATAATTTAGTCAGGGAAGAAATAAAGAAAGAAATTAAAGACTTTTTAGAATTTAATGAAATGAAGGCACAACATACCCAAACTTATAGGACACAATGAAAGCAGTGCTAAGAGGAAAACCCATAGCTCTGAGTGCCTCCAAAAAGAAACTAGAGAGAGCATACACTAGCAGCTTAACAGCACATCTGAAAGCTCTAGAACAAAAAGAATCAAATACACCCAAGAGGAGCAGACAGCAGAAAATAATCAAACTCAGGGCTGAAATCATCCAAATTAAATATAATAAAATAAAAAGCTATACAAAGAATCAACAAAACTAGGAGCTAGTTCTTTGAGAACATCAACAAGATAGATAAATGCTTAGCCAGACTAACCAGAGGGCACAGAGACAGTATCCAAATTAACAAAATCAGAAATGAGAAGGGAGAAATCACAACAGAAACCAAAGAAATTAAAAAATTATCAGATCTTATTACAAAAGCCTATACTCAACATAACTGGAAAATCTGAATGAAATGGGCAATGCTCTAGAGAGATATCAGGTACCAAAATGAAATCAGTATCAGATAAACCATATAAAATGTCCCTTAACCTCTAAAGAAATAGAAGCAGTCATTAAAAGTCCTCCAACCAATAAAAACCTAGTACCAGATGGGTTTAGTGCAGAATTCTATCAGACCTTCAAAGACCACCTAATATCAATATTATTCAAACTATTCCATAAAATAGAAGCAGAAGGAAAACTACCTAATTCATTCTATGAAGGCACAGTTACACTGATATTAAAATCACACAAAGACTCAAGAAGGGAAGAGAACTTTACATCAATTTCCCTTATAAATATTGATGCAAAAATATGCAATAAAATTCTTACAAGCAAAATTCAAGAACACATCAAACAGATCATTCACCATGACCAACTAGGCTTCATTCCAGGGATGCAGGGATGGTTCAATATAAGGAAGTCCATCAATGTAACCCACTATATAAACAAACTCAAAGAAAAAGCCACATGATCATCTTATTAGATGCTGAAAAAGCATTTGACAAAATACAACATCCCTTCATATTAAAAGTCTTGGAAACAGTAAGAATTCAAATTCCATACCTAAGCATAATAAATGCAATATATATAGCAAACCAGTAGCCAACATCAAACTAAATGGAGAGAAAGTTGAAGCAATTCCACTAAAATCAAGTACTAGCCAAGGCTGACCACTCTCTCCCTATCTATTAAATATAGTACTCTAAGTTCTAGCTAGAGCAGTTAGACAACAACAGGCAGTCAAAGGGATACAAATTGGAAAGGAAGAAGTCAAAATTTCACTATTTGCAGATGGTATGAGAGTATACTTAAGAAACTCCAATAATTCCACCAGAGAACTCCTAAAGCTGATAAATAACTTCAGCAAAGCGACTGGATATAAAATTAACTCAAACAAGTCAGTAGACTTCCTCTACTCAAAGGATAAACAGCCTGAGAAGAAATTAGGGAAACAATACTTTTCACAATAGTTACAAATAATACAATATATCTTGGAATGACTCTAACCAAGAAAGTGAGAAATCTGTATAAGAACTTCAAGTCTCTGAAGAATGAAATTGAAGAAGACCTCAGAAGATAGAAAGATATCCCATGCTCATGGATTGGCAGGAGTAACAGAAAAAATGGGCATCTTGCCAAAAGTAATCTACAGATTCAATGCAATCTCCATCAAAATTTTAATTCTATTCCTCATAGAGATAGAAAGAGCAATTCTCAAGTTCTTTTGGAATAATAATAATAAAAAAACCACCTCACAACATAGCAAAAACTATTCTCAACAATATGAGAACTTCTGGGAGAATCACCATCCCTGACCTCTATCTCTACTACAGAGCAATAGTGATAAAAACTGCATGGTATTGGTACAGTTACAGGTCTGTAGATCAATGGAATAGAATTGAAGACCCATAAATGAACTCACACACCTATAGTCACTTGATCTTTCATAAAGAAGCTAAAACCATTTCGTGGAAAGTAGCATTTTTTTCACATTTTTTATTAGATATTTTTTCATTTACATTTCAAGTGCTATCCCATAAGTCCCCTATACCCTCCCCCCGCCCTGCTCCCCTACCCACCCACTCCCACTTCTAGGCCCTGGCATTCCCCTGTACTGGGGCATATAAAGATTGCTAGACCAAGGGCCTTTCTTCCCAATAATGGCCAACTAGGCCATCTTCTAATACATATGCAGCTAGAGACATGAGCTCTGGGGATTCTGATTAGTTCATATTGTTGTTCCATCTATAGGTTTGCAGACCCCTACAGCAATAGATAGCATTTTTAACAAATGGTGCTGGCTTAAGTGGTTGTCAGCATGTTGAAGAATATAGATTGGCTCATTCTTATCTCTTTGTACAAAGTTCAAGTCCAAGTGGATCAAAGATCTCCACATAAAACCAGATACACTGATTCTATTAGGGGAGAACTTGGGAAAGAGCCTTCAGCACATGGGCACAGGGGAAAATTTCCTGAACAGACCACCACTGGCTCAGGCTCTAAGATCTACTGTGAACCTAATTGATCTCAGAAAATTGAAACACTTCTGTAAGGCAAAGCACACTGTCAATAGGACAAAACGGCCACCTACAGAATGGGAAAATATCTTAACCAACCCTACATCTGATAAAGAGCTAATATCCAATATATATATAAAAAAAAACTCAAGAAGGTATAGTCCAGAGAACCAAATAACCCTATTAAAATGGAGTACAGAGCTAAACAAAGAATCCTCATCTGAGGAATACCAAATGGCTGAGTAGCACCTATAGAAATGTTCAACATCCTTAGTTATCAGGGAAATGCAAACAAAAGTACTCTGAGATTCTACCTTACACCAGTCAGAATCTCTAAGATCAAAAACCCAAGTAACAGCAGATACTGGTGAGGATGTGGAGAGAGAGGAATACTCCTTCATTGCTGGTGGGATTGCAAGCTGGTACAACCACTCTCAAAATCAGTTTGGCAGTTCCTCAGAAAATTGGACATAGTTCTACTGGAAGATCCAGCAATAACACTCCTGGGCATATACCTAGTAGATGCTCCAACATATAACAAGGACACACGCTCCACTATGTTCACT